>JAJIBD010021841.1:0-91309 GCA_021461705.1 Cryptotis parvus | reverse complement strand
AGGTATAAGTGAAAATCATTACTTCACAATATGCTAGTTGTTGTGAAATTATTGTAAATCATTACTTCACAACATGCATATTCTCTACCAGTCACTTCTTTACTCTTGGAGCCTTAAGGCTGATTTCATTCTCCATGAAGTCCTTGAATTTGGAAGATTAGAGGCACCCTAGGTCTAAGGAGAAAAAACTGACATCATATATGCTGAATGTAGTTCTAGGATATGCGGTTCTGGGATAATGAGGAGGAACATTTTGGATCACTAAGACAGGAGAAGGTATTTACTCAGGATTTTTGTGTGTTTGAATTGGGGGGGGAGGATATGTCTTCTTTATCTTAGAATTTAGTTTGAAAAATCTCTTGTTACTCTTGAGGAAAAGGTTTTAAAAATGAAGAAAGAGATATAGGGGCAAAATCAAACCTTTGATGGCAAAGTGTTAAAAAAAAAATTAGCTCTGAAATTTGGACTTCCCAATTTTAAGAGCCAGTAAAATACCATACTCCTGGCTCTGCATTCAGGGATTGCACCCGGTTATGTTTGAGGGCCATATGTGATGCGGGGGATGAAAGTCAGGTGAGGCCATGCAAGACAAATCTCTATCCCAACTATTTTTTATATAGTTTAAAGTTTTGCAAGGCTCTATTGAGATGGTGGGCCAGGGCTAGAACTTGCCTTCCCTCCCGGATGCCTCATGATCAGCTGAGCTCAGGAGAGTAAGTAGCAGCTATGCCCTGTAAAGAATCAACTATATCCATTTCTTCTAGTTCTCATGTTTCATGGCAACAGACTCTCAAAGTAATCTCTGATGATCTTTTGGATTTCTTTGGTTTCTGTTGTTATGTCCCCCTTTTCATTTCTGATTCTGTTTATTTGGGTTCTCTCTTTTCCTGTCCTTACAAGTCTTGCAAGTGGTTTGTCGATCTTGTTTATTTAAGAACCAGCTCTTGGTTTCATTAATCTTTCAGATAGTTTTTTGGTTTCCAGTTTGTTGATTTCCTCTCTAAGTTTTATTCTTTCTTTTTTTTCCGCCTTGGTTGGGTTGTTTTGTTGGTCTTTTTGTAACATTTTGATCTGTGAAGTCAGGTTATTTATGTGGGCCCTTTCTTCTTTTCTTATGAATACTTGTAGAGCTATGAACTTTCCTCTTAACACAGCTTTTGCTGTGTCCACAAGTTCTGATAGTTGGTGTCTTCATTTTCATTTGTTTCCAGGAATGTTTAGATTTCCTGTTTGATTTCTTCTATGACCCATTGGTTGTTCAGCAGTGAGCTATTCAGTTTCCAGGTGTTTGGTTTGACTCCCTGTTTCTGTGTACGGTTAACTTGCATTTTCAGTGCATCATGGTCTGAAAAGATAGTTGACACAATTTCTATCTTTTTTATTTTATTGAGGTATGTTTTGTGGCTCAGCATGTGATCTATCTTGGAGAATGTTCCGAGTGCACTGGAGAAAAAATGTGTATTCAGCCTTTTTGGGATGAAAAAACCCTGCATATATCAACCAACCCTCTATCTTCCATTTCTTCCTTCAGGGTCAGTATTTTCCTTGGTGAGTTTCATTCTCGTCGATCCATCAAGAGTTGATAGAGCAGTGTTGAAGTCTCCGACTACTATTGTGTTGCTGTCAATGTCTTCTTTGAATTAGTTTTTTAAGCATTTTTGCTGGCCCCTATGTATAAGAGAAGGAAAAGAGAGAGAGAGGGAGAGAGAAAAGAGATAAAGAACCTGCCATTTAGGCAGGCTATGGGACGGGGAGGGAACTGGGACATTGGTGGTGGGAAAATGGGCACTGGTGGAGGGCGGTGTGCTGGAACACTATGTGACTGAAAAACCTAAACATGAGACAATGTTGTAATTGTACACATCTCATGGTAGTATAATAAAATATTTAATAAAAAAGATATTGAGTGCAGACAATATACATTTGGTACACAGAATGGATATTCAGGTTTCAGTGTAAAATCTCAGTAAGAAAATACAAATCTAGAAATGGTAATAGCAATAAAAGTCATAACTAAACAAAAAAAAAAAAAAAAGGAAAAAAAAAGAATCAACTAGCCAGTGTATAAATGTGAAAGATCCTGGGAAGGACCTGGGTCTAACTTTCATTATTGTCTAAGAATGCCGAGGCAGCTGTGGGTCTGGAGTGTCTCTTCCAGGGTTGCTGGCTCTGGTGGCTGGGAGGCGCATAGCCACGCCCTGCAGACATGGAGGTGGAGGAATGGGAGGAGGAGCCCAAATCCCTCTCCAAGTCCAATAGCGTGCCCTCCCCACATGTGAGCGAAGTCTTGAAGGTTTATATCAGTATAAGAAATTAGAAAAACCTTGAGGTGGAGTGGCTAAGTAGAACCCTTTTAGGTAGCAATGGTGCTGTGGATCAAAATGTCAGATGTAAGGTGGACAACCTTAGCAATCTTCAAGTCCCAAGAAGTTTTATAAAAGATTGAAATTCTGTAGGATAAAGACACTTATATCTTCTTAATTACTAAGAGTGTAATAATACATTTATTCCAGCTTTAAAAAAAAAAGAAGAAGAAATTGAGGCATTCAAGAAAGTTCCATTCTGTGTTATGACCATGTCCTATGTAGTAGTCCCTTCTGCCTCCGAAGCCGGCGAGGAATGGATGAGCACTCAGGGATCCGATGAGGTTTTTAAAAGACTTTACTTATCACAGGTTCAGGCATACAAATCAGCAAAAGGAAAAACCCGATGCTTAGGATTCCAGGCTAGAACCCCAGCCACGTGTAGGCCAAGATGGCGACCACCACGTGTATAGGCTTTGGGAAAGGAGAAGAACACTTCCAAGCAGGGCGACCGCTCACAGCGAGCACCAGCCCCCAAAGAAGCGCGGAGAGTGAAAACCGGCTAGTTTATACCCATGCAACTCAGGCCTTCCTCCCATTGTTATGGAAAGCAGGGAGTGTTAAAATGTCCTTAGATAATCCCTCCCTGCACCTCACCTAGGCCCTTTAGTGTGCTAATGTTTTGAGCCAAATGCCCTTAAAGGAGTCCTGCAACAACTCCCCTGATTAGTTTACTAATAAAAATTGAAAAGGTAAGAAATATTTAGTAATGTACAGAAAATTAAGATAAGAAAAAACAATTCGAATTACAAAATGATAATACATGTTACTTTAGGATCCTAACTTGTTTTTGGACCCAAAGCAAAGTTCAAGATAAAGTGTTTTTAGCTGTTTGATTATAGGACTATAGTTTGCACTGTCCATAATTTGTAGAGAGTCAATTTGCTATATTTTATGTAAAAGTCGGGTGTCTGGAACAAAGTCTGTGGGGCTACTTCTGGAACAGCAATAGCGGTGATCATATGAGTATGAGTCTCTGGAGAGCAGCGGTCAGGAACTGCGTTGAATTGTCAGGAACACTGGATTGGGTTTCAGGAACACTGGAACAAGTATCTCGAATTCTGGAACAGGAGTCTTGAGTGCTGGAACAGGTGTCCGGAACATCGGTGTGATATCTTGAACTCTGGAACAGGAGTCTTGAGCGCTGGAGCAGGTGTCTGGAACATCGGTGTGGGCGTCTTGCAGGGCTTCTTCAGCAAGGGAACATTGGCACCGTAACTGTACCTGTAGCTTAGGCGTAGACAAAAACACTTTTCGAGGTTAATCACAAGTAGAGATTTTAAGGCTTTGTAGGGATCCAAGTCTGGGATGGAGAGAAGAATATAAAGAAGCTCCAACATGGGTGGAGCAGGGAAATAAGTATGAGAATTGATGATTTTAAAATTGATAAATCTAGTGGATCAGCAGTGGAGTTGATGAATGTAATAGAGGTTTGTAGTGGTCAGAAATTGAGAAGGTAGTAGTTGAGACATAACATAGACACAACATTAATCACAAACATAATGGTGGCCACCACATGCACACACCGCACACATACATTTGATCGATCAATATCTTACAGCTGTATATGTGACCCATTTAGGGTGATAAATGGTAACGAGTCAAGCGCTTCATAAATATAAAGCCGGCAAATGATGGTGAGAAAGTGTCTTTTCCTGTGAATAGAGCATTGGGAAAAAATTAGTTTTGCAAATTATTAAATTTTTAGCGAGCACTGTTTTAGGAGTCTCGGAGTATTGAGCACTGTAGCGCAGGTTTTACTGGATTCGAATATCTCATCCTGTGAACAGAATCAGTTAGAAAAACAATTTTTTCATTGATTTAGCAAACATTTTTGTAATGAGCACTGTGATCAGAGTCCACCCATTTTTCCACCCTTTTTTTTTGTAAGAAATAAAATATTTAGGCTGTAAGGCAAGATATTAGACATGAACCATGATCACAGACTGCAAAACAAGATCATTATTAAAAGGAACCAATCCAGGAAGTTTAAACAGCAACTTGCAATTTAAAATTTAAGACTTTATATTGAAAGAATTAGTTGTTTTCTGATTCTTGGAGAATTCTAGTCTTGACAAGTCGCAGAGGGACCCAGAGTTTCTTGGCAGGGTTATCGTCTGTAGAAATGAAAGCATAGCCTCTTCCCCGAATGAGGAGGTGACCTGCAATCCATTTATCATCAATTTTCACCCAGATAGGTGAATTGACTGTTTTTTGAGTTTGCATATCTTCTTGAAAGTGACGTTCAGCCGCGGTATAGGGATCTCCTTGAGGTATATTTAAGAAGTTTAAGGTGAATAATGTTAAAGATAAAGAATCCATTGGAGGCATGCTTGTTTTTCGTTGCTTTAATAGCTGAGTTTTAAGTGTTCTGTGGGCACGTTCAACTATTCCTTGTCCTTGTGGATTATATGGAATTACTGTAATATGTTTGATCTGCCATTCCTCGCAAAAGGATTTGAAGGTTTTGCTGGTGTAAGCAGGACCATTATCTGTTTTTATGGTATGGGGAATACCCATGACGGAGAAGCACTGGAGTAAAAATGAACAAACAGATTTAGCTCTTTCAGACGTCATAGGAACAGCCCATATGAACCGGGAATATGTATCGATGACCACATGAAGGAAAGGTTTGTTGGGAAATAAGTTAGTATGAGTTATATCCATCTGCCACAATTGGTTTGTCTGTAAACCTCGAGGATTTGCTCCTGCTACATGAGATGTACAATGTAAAGGAGCACAGACAGGACAGTTGCGGACAATTTGTCTAGCTTGTCTCCATGGGATGCCATGGTGTACATGAAGGCGGCGGGCATTTGTAGTGTAGAGTCTGGTGCTCTTCCTCAGCTGATTTAAATACTGGTGCTGCCAAGAGATCTGCTGCTTCGTTTCCTCGAACCATTGGCCCGGGAGTCGGCTGTGAGAACGGATGTGGGAGATGTATATAGGGAATGTTCTATTTCGGAGGAGATCTTGTAGTTTATGGAGCAGCTCCTGAATTATAGGATTATGGGCATTTAAAGAAGCAGTGACAATTCCAGGAAATAAACCAACTACATATGCAGAATCACTCACCACATTACATGGGCCAGATACATGGGATAGTAAATGTATCAGGGTGGCGAGTTCCACTTGTTGGGCAGATTTATAATTTGTATGCACAGTAGTGGTCAACGAAGGACCTGTAATTCCACCCCTTCCTGATGAGGAGCCATCAATATAATACACTGGAGCATCAGGAATGGGAGAGGAGGCGGACAATGGTGGAAATTATAAAAAGGTGTCCTTTTCAGAAATTCCCAGGTTTTTCCAGCTGGGTAATGATAAGATATTTCTCCTGAAAAAATCTGCTAAAGCTCTCTGAAGGATTTCACTGGAGTGGTAAAACAGCTTCAATTTCTTTTTAGGGTCAGGTAGTACAATTACATGGGGATCATGTCCAAGTAATACTTGGGTTCTTGATCTTCCCTTAATTATAAGGTTAGCTATCATCTCAAGGTAAGGTGTAGCAGTACAATTCTGCTTGTTATGTAAGTAAACCCATTCTAATGGTCCAGATAATTGGGCTATAGCAGCAGTTGGAGACTCGGGAGTGTTGAAGACCAAGAACCATACCTTTTCTCCGGGATTAAATCTGGAGAGGTAAGATTTTTGAAGCCGATCCATGAAAAAATCTAATTCCTTCTGAGCTTTAGGAGTTAGCTGCCTTGGGCTATTTAAAGCAGGATCACCTTCAAGGGTGTGGAACAGGTTACTGAGCTCACAGTTAGGAATACCAAGGGAGGGGCGCACCCAGTTGATATCCCCAGCAGTTTTTGAAAATCATTCAAGGTTTTGAGCCTTTTCTGACTAACAGAGATCTTTTGAGGACGTACTGTAGTGCGGTCAAGAGCATAGCCCAAATATTCATATGGAGGCTGCATCTGGATTTTCTCCGGAGCTACTTGTAAGCCAGCCTTTGGTAAAACTGTCATTACATCATTATATAAATTCTGGAGATCTCTGGAATTATCACAAGCTAGCAGGATATCATCCATGTAGTGGATGATGTATGCACCAGGAAATTTAGCACGAATGGGTCGCAAAAACCTCATCAACAAAGTGTTGACACATCGTAGGTGAATTAGTCATTCCTTGGGGCAATACTGTCCACTGAAACCTACGTAAAGGACCTTTATGATTAATGGAAGGGACTGAAAATGCAAACCTTTTCCGATCATCTGGGTGGATAGGTATGCTGTAAAAGCAGTCTTTTAAATCTATGATAATTAGCGGCCAATCCTTAGGAATAGCTGCTGGAGAGGGAGCCCAGGTTGTAGGGCTCCCATGGGGACTCATAGTAGAATTTACATTCCTTAAGTCAATCAGCAAACGCCATTTGCCTGATTTTTTTCTGTGGATTACAAAAAACAGGAGAATTCCATTCTGAAAACGTTTCCTCAATATGTCCTAATTTCAGCTGTTCTTCCACTAGATTTGTTAGCGCCTCTAACTTTTTGGTATTGAGGGGCCACTGTGGTGTCCATATAGGTTTGTCAGACTTCCACTGAATACGGATAGGTAGTGGGCGCTAACCACAGCGGCCCCAATTAAAAAAGGGTTACTCCCGTGTTAGGCTTATTATGGAGAGCTGGAATTGGTGCTCGACGGGAATTGGACGAGGTATGTGGATTACTGCCCCCCACTGCTCCAGCATGTCTCGACCCCATAAAGTTAAAGGCATAGGGGGCTATATAAGGCTGGACCATGGCTACATTCCCTTCAGGGCCAATACACGGCAGCCACCTGGCACTCTGTCGGAGAAGAGAGGAGGAGATATTGCCTACCCCGCTCAGGCTATGGGACACTTTCTTTAGGGCCCAGTTAGAGGGCCAATACTTGGTGGAGATTATGGATATGTCTGCCCCTGTATCCAACATGCCTTTGAATTTCCTTTTATAAATTTCGATGGTATAACCGGCCGCTTGGCCTGAGAAATTCTGGCAGTGTACCCAACTAGATAGTTAGCAGGTGGCTGGTGGGCTTGGTTCTGTGTGGCTGCACAACCAACAATGAAGTTGGCAGAATGGTTGGTACTGTTTAAGCCACCAGCTGTAGGGTGTTCGGACTGACTACACGGATCCTCAAAAAATAATAATAGTTTAGCAAGTGGTTCCCCTTTTTAAAAGTCCATTTAGTTGGCACAGATATTGACAGTATTATCTCTCCATGAGATTCAGGATCCAGAAGTCCGAAATGCACCATAATTCCCTTAAATTTCAGCCAATCGCTCCCTGAATTAAACCCATACTACCTGGGGAGCAGGTCCTTTTTATCCCTGTTTTTAGCATGTAGGGGTCTTGACTTGGGTATATTGTGACAGTCTTAGGGCAGAAAATGTCGAGACTGTCACTGCCTGATGGGGTAGGCCAGAGAGCATTTATTGACTGTAATTCTGTGGATTCTGATTCGGAGGATAGTGGGCAGGTGGAATGAAGGAGAGTGCCCCCTGGATTCAGCTGGGCCTGGGGGCTGGCCCCCCCACCCAGTTTCCCGCATTAGGGGAGGAATAGATGTTATTTGAGCCTCAGGAGCTTGTGGAACCTGGGAGGGGGTCCATGTAACATTTCCTATAAAGGGATTATTAGAATGTTGCCCTGTATTGATAGTTTTAGGAGATGGGCAATCTCTATGGGTGTGTCCCTTCTTTCCGCAGCTAAAGCAGGTTATCTGTCCAGATGAAGCCTGAGGCTGACTTCGCCTCCAAGACGGACAGTCTCCTGGCCCAATGTTTTCCTTTTCTGCACCTTGGGCATGGTCCAGGTGGGGCCCTTCGAGGGGTGGAGCTGCGATTATTAGAATAGTTTCTCCATTTATTGTTTATCCTTTGAAGTTTATTGTTTCTCCCCCTAGAGCTGTCTGACTTGTTTCTCCCCCCTAGAGCTGTCTGACATTTCATCCCTCTCCTGATCCTCCTGCTGTATGGGATAAGCCTCCTATATCATCCTGTGTTTTATGGGAGGTTAAACCGACATTTCTACAGGCCTTTAGATACCCGCATGAGGTCATCCTTTTCCCCTAATACCATATAGTAATGCTCGACATTTTTGATTAGCATTCTCATATGCTAAGTTTCGCTTTTAGGATTTCTTGAGTGGTTGGGTCTTGAACCTGTCTTTGGATTGTTTCACATAATCTCCCAACAAAATCAAAGTATGGTTCATCACGACCCTGGTAAATTTTTGTATAGCTACCTAGAAATTCTGGGTCGGAACCTACTCTTTCCCACGCCTTTAATGCTGTCTCCCGAACGAATTTTAAAATAGGTTCAGGTAATGTCGCTTGTTTTTCTTTATTTTTCCATTCACCTTCACCTTTTAGCATGGCAAAAGTTATAGTATGGCCTGATTCCTTTTCTCTTAAAGTGTCAATATTCTGGTTAACCCCATCTGCATACCACATATGCCATTGCATGTACTGTGATTTGTTTAGACAAGTATCGGCTACCGTTTCAAAGTCTCCCAATACCCACTGACTACTTTCGCTCCAATCAGCTAAATATTTTAAAGTATAAGGACTTGATATTCCAAACCTGTCGCAAAGCCTTCCTAAACGGGGTTATTGCCTCAATTTTTAAGTCTTCATGAATCGGTTTTACTTTATCTTTAGATTGGTCATGAGAAAGATTGCTGGGCTTTGCTCTTTGACTCGAGCTAATCTGTTTCTCCCCTTCTTCCTCATCAGAGCTTGTAGTATCTGGCAGAGGAACATCTACCCCATTGAGGGTATTAACTCTGGAGAGATTTTCAGCTTGGGAATTTGCCTCCTCTGGGTTTTCCTGTTCCTCCTCTAAGTTATCAGCCACATTAGAATTCTTTTTAGATTTTTTTTGCTGGGAATGTATACACCTTTTCAAGTCTACAGTTTTGGGGCGTGTTTGTGAAGCGGCTTTTAGTTGGTTCACGCCTCAGTATTGGGTATGCGCTAGGTCCTGATTGATAAGTTATGAAATCAGAAATCTCCCTGCGTAACACATCCATTTCTTGGTTTAAGTTTCCAGTTTCCTATATGTTTTTTCCTTTTGTTCTTTCGATCTTATGTGTAACTTCCAAACCTCCTCTTTCTGTCCATCTATTCTATCTCTCTGTCAATTTCTTCCTCTAAGATAATGCTGATTTTATCGATATCCTTCTTCTGCTCTTCAAACTTTACTTCAAATTTTAAATCCTGTTTAATAATTTTACTTTCCTGTTCTTCTAATTTTTCTTTGAAGTTTAAATCCTGTTCTTCCTAATTTTTTCCTTGAATTTTAAATCCTGTTCTTCTAATTTTTCCTTAAATTTTAAAATCTGGTTAATAATTTTACTTTCCTGTTCTTCTAATTTCTTTTCAAATTTTAAACTCTGTTTAATAATTCTGTCCTCAAGCTTAAAGACCAGTCTACCTGTAGCTTTATGATCCTCACTTATTTCTTCAATCGCTGAGTAAAGCCTCGTCCCTTAAGATTGCATTCAATTTATTACTTTCTTCCCTCTCTCTATTAAACATTGTCCTTACGCAAAGAGTACAGTTTAAAAATCGCAAGGACCCAGATGATTTGTGAAAAGATAGAGTAGTTCTCAGAAAGGAACTTTATAGACTGGGCTATGTATGGTTCCAAGCCAATAAAAAGATACAATGTATCTATACCATGAGATATCCATCATTTTACTCACGGTTCGGAGGCAGATGATCTCTGTCCGATGATAATTAGACCAGACGATGTTCGTGGTGCCTACACAAGGGGACGCCAAATGTCGGGGCGCTCCGCCGGGGTCTCCGACAGTGCCGGGAAGCGAGTTCCCTTCTGCCTCCCGGCCGGCGAGGAATGGATGAGCACTCAGGGATCCGATGAGGTTTTAAAAGACTTTACTTATCACAGGTTCAGGCATACAAATCAGCAAAAAGGAAAAACCCGATGCTTAGGATTCCAGGCTAGAACCCCAGCCACGTGTAGGCCAAGATGGCGACCACCACGTGTATAGGCTTTGGGAAAGGAGAAGAACACTTCCAAGCAGGGGCGACCGCTCAGCGAGCGACCAGCCCCCAAAGAAGTGCGGAGAGTGAAAACCGGCTAGTTTATACCCATGCAACTCAGGCCTTCCTCCCATTGTTATGGAAAGCAGGGAGTGTTAAATGTCCTTAGATAATCCCTCCCCTGCACCTCACCTAGGTCCTTTAGTGTGCTAATGTTTTGAGCCAAATGCCCTTAAAGGAGTCCTGCAACAGTACCTTTTTTGGTTCGGGAATAGCATAGAGGATTTTTTCCCACACCTACCAATGGATTACTTCTGGCTCTGTACTCAGCAGTCATTCCTAATATTACTGAAGAACCTTAAGTAGTGGCAGGGATTGAAATTACGTTGGCCCTGTATGCAAGGTAAGCACTTTACCTTGACCATTTCTCCACCCAGGTATTTATAACTTAGCTAGTACTACAACGAGTTGACTTCCAAGTGAGTTACCTTCCCTTCTACAGATGAGGCAGTATTGTTCTACAGATGAACAATACTGCCTCATCTGTAGAATGGGGCAGTAGTAATGCCATTCCTTCAAGTTGATGTGAGAAGCTAATGAAGCAATGAGTGTTACAGGGTTAATACAGGGCTGAGCACAAAATAAAAATATAGAAGTCAAAGTTTGTTTTGACATTTTATATTGACATCGATGACATCGATGTCTTTATATGCCCAAAACTTTCACAACATCTGACTTTTAAATCTGGGACAAGCATACTGACAAATTAATAGGATTTGTACCAAATCACATGGTTTTCCTTTGGAAGATGAGTTTGGCTTAAATAGCCATGGAGCCAGTGGTGCATAGACATGTGGAGTTAATCCAGGGAGGAATAACACTTCTGGTCATAGTCATTGAGCTTCTGGCCAACGATGACAGGCTTGACTTACTGATCTTGAAGTCTGTAAACAAAGGACTGAGCTTTTCTCTATAGTCAAGATCAGAATTTTTTTTTGGTACCAAATCTAACACTATTTGCTTGTCACAAGATGTGTGAATCGCGGGCAGTTAAGTGGGCAGTTGTACCTCTCATACCCCCAATCCTCAACACATAAACATACATGTGTGTTTCCTCCCTCATTTGCAAAATCTATTCAGCTTAAAAGAGCTTCCAAGCTGCTGTATTATACTACAGTTCTTGAAGCTCATTCTACTGAAGGCTTGCCTTTGGGGGAGATTCTGTGAAGGGAACAACTGAAGACCCTAAACTGATGTGTGACTAAGATCTCAGAGAAGAGACAATGATCATGATCACGATCTTCCCATTGATCATCTATTTGCTAGAGCGGGCACCAGTAATATCTCTATATGTCCTGTCTCATGCCAGTAGAGCCAGGGGCATCGGCTTGCTACAGGAACATAAAGAGCCTCAAACCATTATATTAGGTCATGGTAATGACCTAATATAATTGTTACTGGAATTTGGCATATCATATACAACACGAGAAGCTTGCCAGGCTTGTCGAGCGGGAGGCAAACTCTTTTAAACACCTCCAGAGACAATGAAACAGACGTGAAAATACAAAATGCATTTTCCTCATTTCTGCTCTCATGTTATCTTGTATTTTATTGACTTTGTGTTCCATTGCTTTTTTGAGCTCCTTATGCATCTGTCGGGGACGCCGCCGGGGTCCCCGACAGTGTCAGGACAGAGGTTGTCTTCTACCTCCGAGGACGTCGGGAGAACAGATGAAAACTCACGAATCCGATGCAGTTCCAAAAATGGCTTTTAATAGTACAAAAGCTCTTCCACAGCAATCCAATATAATGAACAAACTCTAGCTCTGGTCTGAACTTAGACCATACAAAAGAGCCTAAGTCTCCCACCAAAGAGAGAGAGGATCTCACCCGAGCTGAGTCCTACCCAGAAGAAGGAGCAAAAGGCCAAAGAGCAAAAGGACAAAACCCAAAAGCCAAAAGCCGCAGGAGCCAAAAGCTGAAGGCTGAGGAACCAAAAGGCAAAAGGTTAAAAGTGAAGGGGCCTCAAGTCAGCCCTTTATATACACCCAAGTAATCCGATCCGGAGGTTGTCATGTCAACAAAGAGCCCTAAACAGAGTGTAGTGCCACACCCTATTGCAGGTATAAACAAAGGTTACACCAAGGACTAATCCCGAGATTATCGAGATTATCTCTCATGTAAAACACTGGAGAGAGAGGGGGCTGATATAAAGTAATACATCTTAACTTCATGAGCTTCATGTAATCTAGATGGTACCCACAAGGTCCTTCTTATTATTATCTGCACCAGGGTGATTCTGAGTATCTTGTTCTCGTGTACTGAAAGGGTCACTCTAGCCTGCTTAGAGCAAACTAGTATGATCCTTCCTATAGTCTTCCTATAGTCTCAACGTAGCCAGGGTGGTAGTCTCCTGGTAAATTCTAACTGTCCCACGCTGGGTGCAGTGGGTATAAAGAGGAGCTGTGCCCAATCTAGAAAACATAGAAGTCTTAGTAGTTGTATAAGTCAGAAGTTATTCAATCAAGGTGACTTCTGTAACTGCCACACCCTCTAGCAGTGTTTACATAGAAGAGAAATCTCATTAGAATGAACCTTGACTTAAGTAGATTAAGCTGGGAGTGGGCAAAACAACAAAACTCCCAGAATAGCTAAATCTGTCCTCCAACATGCATCCTTAAGAATTCTCTCTGAAATTCCTTATAGTTCATCGTTATTGCTTAACTCATCTGGACAAAGCAATTGTCACTAAGCAATCTGGGCTAAGTGTCTTCACTCACTGAGCTTGTTAGGATTATGCATTCATTGCTTTACCATTATGACATCTGTAGTTTGCAAATTGTGTGTTCTTGTGTGGATAGGCAGTATAGTTAGGAGGTGTTTGAGCAGTTTGCAGAGTTTTATGGGAGGTAAGGAATGTTGAGGCCTATGTTCACTGGTACCTCTGTGTACGTATTTCATGTAGCGTCAACACAGTTTTGAATTTTGGGATGTGAGACATGAGTTGGGGTAGAAGGAGGGTTGCCAAGAGGCACAGGGGATAGAGGAATCCCAACGGTGAATCTGTGCCCTTTAGGCCTTTTGGTCCCCTTTGTGGGCATTCCTGAGCTTTAGGGTAGGGGTTGGATGGGTCTGGTGCAGATGATGAGGCACACACCTGAATAGAAAGTGTTATGAAATAACTAGACATTGAATAGGAAAGAGGGAGAATTACTGTATGACACACACATACATACACATGCTGGGGACTCAGGGAGTGATTGCCTTGATTCCTCATGACAGATCATTGCTTTAAATTGAACCACAACTACATGAAATTAAAAGAGATTTTTCACTTCAAAAGACATGGTGACCAAGATACAAAAGACAGTCCAGAGTGGGAAAAAATATTCATCTAATACCCATCTGATAAGGGGTTATATTAGGATATTAGGCTTTGGTAGAACTATAGAAGAAGAAAACAGCCAACCTCATAAAACTGGGGAGAATAAATGAGCAGAAGCTTCCAAAAAGAAGAAATTTGAATGACCAAAAGGCATATGAAGACATGCTCATCATCACTAATCATCAGGGAGATGCAAATCAAAACAATGAGATTCATCTCACACTTCAGAAACTGGCACATATACAAAGGAGCAAGAACAGCCAGTGTTGGCGTAGATGCAGAGAGAAAGGGACTCTCATCCATTTTTGGTGGGAATGTTGACTTGTCCAGTCTTTTTGGAAAACAATATGGACATTTCTCCAAAAACTAGAAATTGAGCTCCCATTTCAATTTTCCTGCCAGACCACTCCTGGGAATATACCCTGGGAGGCCAAAAACACACAGCAGAAACAACATCTGCACTTCTATGTTCAAAGCAGCACTATTCACAATAGCAAAAAATCTGGAAACAATGGAATACTATGCAGCTGTTAGGAAAAGCATTCCATCTACACAATGGAATACTATGTAGTTGTTAGGAAAGCAAAGTTATGATTTTGCCTTAAATGGGTAGACATTGCCTTAAATGGTTACCACACTGAGTGAAATTAGCCAGAGGGAAAAGGATAGATATAGAATGACTGCATCCATTTGTGGGGTATAAGAAAAATATAGTATGATACTAATATCCAAGGCCAGGAAAATATGGATCAGGAGGACCTGTCATTGGATGGAGTATATTGTAAGTGTGTGGGAGTCTGAGGATAAGTAAGACAGAGAAAGGAACAGTATAATAATAATTGTTGGAAATGGTAATACCAGCCTAGAACTGAGCATTGAATGTAGGCAAAAGGACATACATGATAACCTCTAAATGTATGTATTGCAAGCTACAATGTGTAAGAGAAGGAGAGAGAGATAGAGAGAGATAGAGAGAGAAGAGGCAAAGTGCCTATCATAGAGGCAGGCTAGGGAGGAGGGAAGAAATCAGGGGATGTTGGTGGTGGGAAATGGGCACTGGTGGAGGGATAGCCCTGTTGTTGGATTATGCCTTACTTGTTAGCCCCTGTTGTTGGATTATGCATTACTTGTTAGCCCTGGGTTTTTGTAGTGTTAATGAGGAATTGTTTTTCTCCTTCCTACAAGCTTTTTGCACGTGTTTATGCTAGGGATATCTTGTATAAACACAATAGATGTTCAGGCAATGCAGTTGTGCGTTATTTAGCTCTAAATTATTTACTTATGGGTTTCCATCATATTTTACAACTACAAGACTAGTACCATTTCGATTGACTCTTTTGACCTAAGATAAGCCATGAGTTGCCTCTTAGCACTTCATTTAAGACTTGCCTTGGAGCAGAGCAAGGCTGTTGTTGGAGATAGGACCCTGAGGGGAATGGAAATTATCAATCTGGTAGGGGAGCATAGTTTGGATCATATGACATAATCTCCCCAAAAAGATCATCCTATGTATTTAATCTTGGGTGTAGTTATCTATGCCTGTCTCTCTTACTTTGTTTATACAAGATACTAGAAATGTTATTGAAATGATTATTTACTAGCCTAGGAGAGAAAAGAGCAATGCTCTGCCTTAGCACATCAATAGCCTTGGGAATCAGGGGCTTGGCTCCCTGGGGATTTTGCACCCATAAGAGGAAGCTGGATTCTACCTCATTGTTGGAGGAATAAACATATATCTTTGACTATGCCCTGCCCCCAGTTCTCTGCATAAGATATATATATATATATATATATATTGCATTTTTGGGGGATCAGTGTGTAGATGTGTGGCAGTTGGTGTGAAGTGAAGCTGGAAGTGAAAAAGCCTTGGATTTTCTAAACTGTGCTTGTGGTTCTTTGTTTATCTACCAGAGGAGACAGTCATCAGCTCTAAACATGACTAGAGAACTGACAGACCCCCCCATACTGTTGGGAACCCCAAACAACCTCAACATTTCCCTAAGACTCTAGAATAGAACCTTAATAAAATGTTATTTTCACTTTTTGTTAGGGGAAATCTCCAGTGGTGCTCAGGCAATGTAATGTCAGAGATTAAGTTCTGGATTCTTGCCTGGAAAGTGTTCCCTCCAGTCCTTTGAGCTCTTTCTCCACCCCCAGTATCTCCATTTAACGTATTTGTATGAATTGAACTTACCATTTTCTGCTAAAGGAAACTTGAAGTCATGTCCCACAAAGCTTGAGAAGTTGATGTCACTTTAAAAACTCACCATCTGAGTTGAGTCCTGAGGTAGGCTCCCCCTGACATTTGAAAATGAATCATAAGACTGCTTTTATAAGATAGATATTCCATTTGTTCATCTACAGTCAGAATCAATTTCTGAGAGACTAGAACTCCTCTTTTTAAATATAAAGATTCTCTTTGCTTGAGCGGGTGAGGCTGTAAGGGTTGGCCACCCGATGGGGTGACTGACTGGGAGCCTCGGGCGCCGCACCTACCAAGGAAAACTCTGAGAGACCAAGTCCTATGCACAAGCAAGGGTTTTGTTAATAAAGCGAGTATATTCGGGCTCATAGCTTGACCCCAAGCGGTCAGTGACTAAGAGCCCCGAGCCCTTCTAGGGAGGATCTTTTAAGAGATAATTCCCACCACTACAGAAAAGCCCGCACATAACAATCCAATAGATTTAAAATATTACATCAAGGTCTGTGCGCAGGCAGTCAATCACTGTACCAGGTAACCATCACCTTCCAATCAGATCATACTTAATACTTCTTTCTATATTTGGCACGGCATGGGTCCAGTCTCCCAGTCTTTCGCATACCACACCAAATATAGAGAGCAACTTCTCAGGAATGTTTGTCTTGTAGCCCTCCCTGGAATTATTTGCTTAAGGCCCTTCCCGTTGTGCTCTTGTTGAGCCATCATTTTATCAGTTACTCCTGGTACCTGTTTTTGTGTTCTGTGGGCGAGGGCCATTCTTTCATTCCCCCTTTTCTTATGGGGGTTCTCTAATCCTAGAGACCATTAGAGACCTTCACTCCGTAGGGCCTGATGCTGTTGCCTGAATACTAACAACTTGACTTCACCCACCCGGTCTCTGATGAATGCAAGTAGCCTATCAAGAAGGCAAGGCCCAATTGTCAAAATCAATAAGAATATGATGAGGGGCCCGGCTAGGGGCTGAAAGCAAGGTAGTTAGTCAGGGGACTGCGCAAAACCAAGACTCAAACCACCCTTTCGCGCTTCCTTCACTACCCCAGAGTGGTCTGCATAGAAGCAGCACTCTTCCTAGACTAGGTTGCCTCCTGCCAGGGGCTGTTTCCTGCCAATCTATCCACATCATATTTCTCTTATATTTTTAAGGGAAAATGGGTGAAGGTCCATCTTCTGGAGCTGCTTCATGCTGACAAAGGGACTGTAGACCCTGCCTGTGCAAGGGGTGAAATTTCCAAATGGGTCCCATGCAATGAATGGATCAGATTTTCTGAAGATATTATTATCTGCAAGAAAAGATCAGATCAATTAGGCTAAGAACATTACTTAGAAATGATTAGGCCCTGGAGGAGTAAAAGTCCCTCTTTGCCCTAGTGAGGGCAAAATACTTTGCTGTTTTAGAAAACACAGTGTTACGGTAGCACAAAATTGAAGCAAACATTTTGTGTCCAGATTTTTCTCATAGAAACACCAAGCCACCTCTCTGGCTTTTCATACAACATAGAAAAGTCTTGCCCCTCTCACTGAATGTGTTAGAACCAATAGATGACTATACGCTGATCATCTGAACTTTTGCACAAAGTCAAACTGTCGATCCTAAGATTTATGACACATAAAACACAGTTCTGAGTTACTCTAAACTGCCCTGTTTTGTCCTTTCCCAAGGACAATTGTTATTCCCTAATGTTACTGGATGAGGTATTGGTACCATGATGGCTCAAGAATTAAAAGCTTTTAAAATCCTTATGAATCTTAGAATTTCCAAATGACTGTGTACTCATAGAAGTAAGAATAAACATCCAACCAATTTGGATGCTAACTTGAAAACCCTTGGCCTGCTAGCAAACTTAAGCAACCTGGATTAGCCAAGGGGTTACCTTTAAATCAAGCCTATTTGGATACATTTATTCAATTACCTTTCCGTAGATTTAGAATCAGATCTTTACAAAAGTTATAGAAGTATGGTTTTCTCTCCACCTTTACTTTAAATTTGTCAAATGACTTAATAAACCTGACTGGTTCTTTTGCATAAACACAGCAAGACTGGAGAACTCTCCACTTAGGATACCCTGTTACTACCAAGAAGTCCTGGGGATTGGCTAAGGCAGAGCAGGCAAACACCAATCACGGTATTTTAATGTATTTACCTGTCACATCAGGGCTACCCCAGGCTTGGCCATAACTTCAAGATCAGGTTCCATGATGAGCTACAAGTGACCTCTGGCCTCTTCCACTGGGTTGAGCAGAGCGTGACAACATCCCTCTTTGGGGCTGAAGCCATTTCCTACTGCAGCAGCCGTTCTTGTTGCATGGCCCAGGCAGTTGTCAGTCATCACAGATTGGCAGATTCCTCGTTTCTCACAGCAGAAATGATTTTCGGTTCTTCCTTCAGCCGGCCTGCCTCTAGGGTCTCCCTAAGGTTTGTAGGGTACTTGCAGCTGTACCTGTTAACTACATGCTTCTGTCATTTAGACCAATCCCTTTGACTTCTGTTTTCCCTGGAAGAGGGCCTTGGGGTCCCATACTGGCTTTCCTGTCTGCAAGAGGGCTAGGCCCTATTCCAGAGAGGAAGTATTTTGGCTGAGTTTATGCAAACCAACACAGTACTGTGAACCATTAAAAACGTACTGAAGGTGTAAAGAGAGAAAAGCACACATTACACTTTTACTCACAATGAACTGCAATACACCAATTTGCTGTTGGAACTGCTTAAAAGAAGCATAGAGTCCTGTTGAAATAGAGCAGACAGTTTAACAGTATCCTACCTTATTTAATTCCATGTCAAAACCCTAATTACCAATTTTTAGGAGCACTGTAACAGGAGTTCATATCGTCTGTCTAATATCTTTTCCATAGATTTCACCAAAAAAGGTACTAGAACAATTCTTCAGATAAGAGTTTTATAATTTTTTCTACTTAACATTCTCAGACCTTCTACACATTCCTATACATTCATTCTGTCCTGTAACTTTCCTGCATTTTATTTTAAAAACAAGCCTTCGCTTTAACAGAATTCCTTCCTTTTTTTTCACAGACATCTCCATCCATTATCTCTCTGTTACTTAAAATGCATTATCTAGACTCCTTATTGTTACACCCCTAAAGGTATTAACTTACTTATTTTACAGAGCTCAATACAGATTAATCTCCCAAAGTTGGAAACAAGTTGCTAGTTATTATCTCATCCAGCATAGCAAAACTACCTTAAAGCATTAAATCAGTTCCATCTCCATATGTGCCCGCTCTAGCAAATAGATGATTAATGGGAAGATAGTGATAGTGATCAGTTCCATACATATTCAAGAAGCTGACACCGCTCACAGTTAAAGTTCTTTTAAATTTATGCTTGGCAAAGGTTCACTTCATATTAGAAATTTTCCAGAAAACATTTAAAATTTTATTTTCAGAATTCCAGTTTTTAGGATCACAAACAATGCAAAGTTAAAATACCCAAAAGAGATTACTACCTAGTAACAATAAAGATTTCACACTTGTGAATAACTAAGACTTTCAATTCAAGACTAGGTAGATTCCTGATGACAAAGCTTACATATATTAAAAGCTATCTTAATAATAGCACATACTGGGCAGATTAGAAACAAAGCCTGAAAAAGAAAAAACTGATTGCTGTCATTTACTTTGCACATTTTAATTCTTCATGTTCAGAAGCCACTAAATTGAAAGAAACATTCCTAGCTCCTTGAATGTTAAAGAGATTCACCTTTTTTTTTTTCTCCAGCAAGGGTTACTCTGGAATTCTACCAGATTTATCAGGCTGAGGTGATTACCCTATTGCAGAAATAAAACGAATATGTACCAACATTAAAAAAAACATTTGAACTACCAAATTTTCATGAAACACAAGACCTTCTTGGATTTAATTGCAACAGTTTTTGTACCTTAGTTAATTTTCAAAAAAGTGCTTAATTTCTCATTAGAATTTAACCTAAACTTATGAGGTAAAGCTCTGCACTATCTCACAAAGTTCTTATCTCTTTGCTGACTCTGGCTCTAGCTCCCACCCTCTCTAAACAGCACAAGTTCTGGAGCTGAGAGAATTTCAGGGCTCAGGAACACTTAAAAGGTTTTATAATTAGACCTTTTAACTTTTTACCATAGGATTTAGATTGAACATGTCAATTTCTCCTCCTGCTCAACACTCAGTTTGGAACACATTGCCTATCCCTGGCTCAACAATTTGCTCTTGATTTCAACTTGGTTTATTTAACACTCCAATGTTTTACACAGACAAGACAACTACAAACAATTGGTGGCCACCACACACGCGCGCGCACACACACATATACAGTTGATCGATCGATCCTTAGTTATGATCTGGCCCTTTTGGGAAGGGTAGAGGAAACTGAGACTGAGAAAGGAAGGGGCAGTCCCCCAGGGCAAATAGCCCTGCTCCACTGGTTTGGACCTCGCCCTGCGTTTTTCAGCCTGCACTAGCCTCTGCCCTCTGCCTGTGCAGGTGGTGTGGGGTCCTGTTCTGGTTCCTTTACTTCCAAGACACACATACAGCAAATCTGACATTTTCCTTTTCTTTGCAAAGCCTGGTACAATACCATGAAGGCCTGGATGTTAGATATATACTCAGGCCACGTGTTATTACAAAGCTCCTTAAGACACTTTGGAGGTTCAGTGTTTTAACAAGCAACCCAAGGGGGACTCTAACCCCTCCCATACTGGCCACTCCAGAGGGGACTCTAACCGCTTACATGCTGGCCACTAATTCAGAAAATCATCATGCTGTGGACGTCTCGATCAGCGATCTCTGCATTACTACAGGTGTCCCTGGGGCCCTCCCGGGCATCCACCACCACCACATCCTGTGTATGGAGCTGGACCTAACTTGCCATGGGCTTCCAAGAGATTGGGAGAAGAAAGGTTCTGTCTTGCTTGCTTGCTACCTTCTGTGGCCTTGCTGATGTTTGCTGCATCTCTTACTAGATTCTGCCTTTCTGTCTTGGTGGGAGGTTTTCCTTCCTAGTCTTTTTATCCCCTTTTTTTTTTCTTTGCCTGGGGCTAAAAACTGCTTAGCTCTTTAATTGACCTCCAGGTGTGCTCTAGCCAGTTCTCTCTCAATAGTAAGGGAGAGAGGGAAAAGGACTGCTGAGATTTGGTCTCCCTAGAATCTTTCACTAGTGGGTTTCCTCCCATCCCTCCCATAGTGATAGGTGAGCGAGACAGACAAAGGAGGGGGTGCCTCTTTACAGAGACCATTCAGTTGCTTGTCTACCGGTGAAGAACTTAGCCGTAGTGGACTCAGCAGTTGTGACTTGCGGCCGACCACTAGGTCAGCGCCACCATAGACCATATGTTCTTCCTAGCAGGCAGCCCACTCGGGCTCAGTAACCTTTGTGGGACTTTAAGGGTGCCAGTCGTGGAGCCACAGACTCACGCCTGACAGGAGGACCTCTCAGGGTGCTCATACACACACACACATCACACAGAGATTATAACATTCCCTCCCGGTCCCCTAGAGATTTCGAGGGAGTAGCATACCTTCTCTGCAGATTTTCACTGATTACCTCCTTCTGGTGGAACTCCTCGCAGCCACTGCAATGTTCTGTTGCAGTAGCCAAAATGATGTAGGTGAGCCTCACTGGTAGCTTATGTGAGGCGGGAAAAGGGGAGAGAAATGTAATTCCTTGTGGTGCATGATGTCAATAACCAAACATACACAGGTCACAATTACAAATAGGATAGAGATTACTTCACACAGTTTCACACTCTCTTCAATCACGCTGACCGGTCCTCCTTTTCACTCAGACTCACCCCCACACTCACCACTCTCACCATCCGGATTTGGAATTTTTGTCCAACAGGTTTACTTAGACTGCCATGATGAGCTCAAGAGAATGCTCGGTGTTGGGCGCCAACCTGCTGTTTCTGGGTTACAAACCTAGGTCTTCTCAGGACTCACCCTGAGGCCGGGACTTGAACCCGGACTTCTCTCACTCTCGACTTGGAAGGAGGAAGGAGGCATTTGTGTCTCCTTTCCCCAGATGGAGTCGGCCATTCTGCTAAACAAAAGGTCAGAGAAAGAGGAGTAGAAGGAGTCTGCCCCATGGCCAGTGAGGCAGGAGAGAGAAATTCAGGCTACAGTAAGAAAGTCAGAAGAGACAGAAGAACATTGAAAAGACAATAACACACCTAAATGAGTTTTCCACAGACACGACAGGGCAAAGGTCTAGGGAGTTCACTAACAACCTGGTAGGAAGCGGTAGCACCTTCCTCCCACCAGACCTGGGAGGAAGTGGTACTGCCTTCCTCCCGCCAGACCTGGGAGGAAGCTGCAGCGCCTTCCTCCCGCCAGACGGAGAAGTCCAGGTGTCCCCGGATCTCCACCACCACCGGGCGTCCCCCAGGGCTGTGACCTGTGGTTCTAGGACATGTCTATCCACCACAGTCGGGGAGAGAGTGGGTGAGGCTCACGCCCTACCGACCTCTCGATCTGACAGTCACTCCAGAAGCCGGCCAGCACCCAGATTCAGACATAGCAATAGCAACTATAAAAGGACGTCCACTTACTCAGGATGGTCTTGTCAGGGTGCTCAAGGCAGGTGGGGTCCTTGGCTCCCCGGATCCCGGACGAGCTCCCAAATGTAAGGGTTGGTCACCCGATGGGGTGACTGACTGGGAGCCTCGGGATGCCGCACCTACCAAGGAAA
The DNA here is from genome assembly GCA_021461705.1 of Cryptotis parvus. Taxonomy (NCBI): domain Eukaryota; kingdom Metazoa; phylum Chordata; class Mammalia; order Eulipotyphla; family Soricidae; genus Cryptotis; species Cryptotis parvus. The sequence goes on along the minus strand of JAJIBD010021841.1, from coordinate 68,671 downwards.
ACTGAGGTGCAGAAGCTTTTCAATTTTATATAATCCCATTTGTTTATCTTTGCTTCCATTTTTCTTGGTCAGTGGTGTGTCGTCTTTAAAGATACTTTTATTTATTTATTTATTTATTTATTTATTTATTTATTTATTTATTTATTTATTTATTTTGCCTTTTTTGGGTCACACCGGCAATGCTCAGGGGCTACTCCTGGCTCTGCACTCAGGAATCACTCCTGGCGGTGCTCGGGGACCATATGGGATGCCGGGGATTGAACCCAGGCCTGTAGAGGCCGGCCGCGTGCAAAGGCAAACGCCCTACCTGCTGGGCTATCGCCTCCGGCTCCTAAAGATACTTTTAGTTTCGATGTCGTAGAGTGTTTCTCCTATGTTTTCTTCGATGTACCTTACAGATTCATGTCTGATGTTGAGATCTATAATCCATTTTGATCTGACTTTTGTACATGGCGTTAAAAGGAGGTCTAAGTTCATTTTTTACATGTAGCTGCCCAGTTTTCCCAGCACCATTTGTTGAAGAGGCTTTCTTTGCTCCACTTAATATTTTTTGCTCCTTTATCGAAGATTAAGTGGTTGTATATTTGAGAGTGTGTTTCAGGATATTCAGTTCTATTCCACAGGTCTACGGGTCTGTCTCTATACCAATACCACACTGTCTTAATTACAACTGCTCTGTAGTAGAGCTTGAGGTTGGGGAAAGTGATATCTCCCATCTTCTTTTCCCAAGGATTGCTTTAGCTATTCATGGGGGTTTATTATTCCATACAAATTTCAGGAGTGTTTGTTCAATTTCTTTGAAGAACATCATGGGTATCTTTATAGGGACTGCATTGAATCTGTATAAAGCTCTAGGGAGGATTACCATTTTGATAATGTTAATCCTTCCAATCCATGAGCAAGGAATGTGTCTCCATTTCTTCAGGTCTTCTTTTATTTCCTGAAGTAACGTTTTGTAATTTTCTTTGTAGAGATCCTTTACATTCTTTGTCAAACTGATTCCTAGGTATTTGATTTTCTGCGGCACAACTGTGAATGGGATAGTTTCTTCAATATCTCTTCTCTTTCACTGTTTGCATATAGGAAGGCCATTGACTTTTGGGTATTGATTTTGTACCCTGCCACTCTACTATAGGAATGTATTATTTCTAGGAGCCTCTTGGTAGAGAGTTTCGGGTTTTCCAGGTATAATATCATGTCATCTGCAAATAGTGACAACTTGGCTTCTTCCCTTCCTATCCAGATGCCCTTAATGTCTTTTTCTTCCCTGATTGCTATGGCAAGTACTTCCAATACTATATTGAATAGAAGTGGTGAGAGTGGGCAGCCTTGTCTTGTCCCTGATCTTAAGGGGAAGGCTTTCAGTTTTTCCCCATTGAGAATGATGCTCGCTGTGGGCTTGTAGTAGATGGCCTGGATTAACTTGAGGAAGGTTCCTTCAAGCCCCATTTTACGGAGAGCTTTTATCATGAACGGGTGTTGAATCTTGTCAAATGCCTTCTCTGCATCTATTGATATGATCATATGGTTTTTATTTTTCTTTTTGTTATATAAAATTGAAAAGCTTCAGCACCTCAAAAGAAACGGTGACCAAGATACAAAGACAAACCACAGAGTGGGAAAGGATATTCACCCAATACCCATCTGACAAGGGGTTAATATCCAGGATATATCAGGCACTGGTAGCCCTTCACAAGAAAAAAACAGCCAACCCCATCAACAAATGGGGAGAAGAAATGAACAGAAGCTTCCAAAAAAGAAGAAATTCGAATGGCCAAAAGGCATATGAAAAAGTGCTCTTCATCTTTAATCATCAGGGAGATGCAAATCAAAACAACAATGAGGCACCATCTCACACCACAGAGACTGGCTCACATCCAAAACAGCAAGAACAACCGGTGCTGGCGTGGATGTGGGGGAAAAAGGACTCTCATCCACTGCTGGTGGGAGTGCCAACTGGCCCAGCCCTTTTGGAAAACAATTTGGGCATTCCTCCGAAAACTAGACATTGAGCTCCCATTTGATCCAGCAATAGCACTCCTGGGACCGAGAGACCGAAAAACACATAGCAAAAACACTATCTGTACTTCTTTATTCATCTCTGTGCTATTCACTATAGCTAGAATCTGGAAACAACCTAAATGCCCGAGAACAGAGGACTGGCTAAAAGAAACTGTGGTTCATCTACACTATGGAATACTATGCGGCTGTCAGAAAAGATGAAATTATGAAATTTACCTGCAAATGGATGGACATGGAGACTATCATGCTGGGTGAAATTAGTCAGAAGGAAAAGGACAGATATAGAATGACTGCATTCATTAATAGGATATAAATAGATACCAGTGTTTTACTAAATGTGTGAAATGGTAATGGCAGATTAAAACTCACCATTGAATATACACAAAGAGACTTAAGTTTTATTTTTTTATTTATTTTTTTTTTTGCTTTTTGGGTCACACCGGTGACGCTCAGGGGTTACTCCTGGCTCTGCACTCAGGAATCACTCCTGGCGGTGCTCAGGGGACCATATGGGATGCCGGGGATCGAACCCGGGCCGGGACAGGCGGCGTGCAAGGCAAACACCCTACCCGCTGGGCTATCGCTCCGGCCCGGGGACTTAAGTTTTAAACTCTAAATATCTGCAGGGCTATCCACAATGTAAAACAAGAGGGAGAGAGATGCGGAGACAGAGAGAGACAGAGAGAGAGAGGAAACAGGGCTACCTGCTGTTGAGGCAGCCTGGGGGGGTGGGTGGGAGGGGTGGGGTACAATGGTGGTGGAAATGGGGCACTGGTGGAGGGATGGGCTCTGGAATACTGTATTACCAAGAACTAATTGTGAATACCTTTGTAATTGTATGTCTCATGGTGGTATAATAAAAAATTAAAAAAAAAAAAAAAAAAGGAAAACTGAGAGACCAAGTCCTAGGGCAAAAGCAAGGGTTTTATTAATAAGCGAGTATACTCGGGCTCATAGCTTAACCCCAGAGCGGTCAGTGGCTAAGAGCCCCGAGGCCCTTCCAGGGAGGATCTTTTAAGAAATAATTCCAGCCGCTACGGAAAAGTCCGCGCATAACCATCCAATAGATTTAAAATATTACATCAAGGTCTGTGCGCAGGCAGCCAATCACTGTACCAGGTAACCATCACCTTCCAATCAGATCATACTTAATACTTCTTTCTATATTTGGCACGGCATGGGTCCAGCCTCCCAGTCTTTCACATACCACACCAAATGTAGAGAGCAACTTCTTGGGAATGTTTGTCTTATAGCCCTCCTGGAATTATTTGCTTAAGGCCCTTCCTGTTGTGCTCTTGTTGAGCCATAATTTTATCAGTTACTCCTGGTACCTGTTTTTGTGTTCTGCGGGCGAGGGGCCATTCTTTCAAGGCAGGAAGCATAGCATTATGAGAGGGTAGATCTTGAATATAGGCAATTGACAAAAACAAGGAAATAATAGGACTTGAAGGATGTGTGTTTCTTGTAAGGAAAGTGTCACTGGACTTTCACAGGGACCAGATTCAAATTCAAATTCAGAACTTCTTCCCACCTGTACAGCCCATGTTTGCCCTTAGGATTGATGGGGTGAGAGGAATCACTCTATTGGTTTATCTCTGCTGGTGGATACCTAAGTTCATGTACTCTTGTCAAAACCTTTTGGTTGGGACCTTTGCTTTCTCAATGACATTGCACATGTCTGTTATAATCAAACAATTGCTAATCTTTTACTCTCAGGAAACCATTTTATTTATTTGTTCTCTAAGCAGTGTGACCTCTAAGCAGTGTGACCTCAAGGGAAAAAATCAGTCACTTGTTTGACCAATAGAGTGTACTCGAAAACATCACCAAGATAGACTTTGGAAATTGCAATCTCATGATGACACTCATGTGCATTTCCCAGAACTAAGCTAGCACCCCTTTATTAGCTTTTGGCCTGTTGCTATTAGGTTGAGGCTCTCCTTCCCTTATCAAGTGTGTATGGGAAGTAACACACCATCCTGTTACAGACGCAAGGCATAGTAAGACCTGTATTCTGTTGAGTGTGTGTGGTCACTCTTCTAGCTTTACAACCTAGACCAAATAAGATCTGTAAGTGGTAATTTTTTATTTAAGCTTTCATGCAGTAAGTGAATGAAATTACTGTATTATGGTAGATTTTTAGGATAGATTATTTGAGAATTAGACATGATATAGGGATGTAAACCTAGTAATAATTAATTTGAGGGTGCAGGACCACTGGTAGAGAATGTGATATTATCAGTATAAATGTATATACTGTCTTCTATTTCCCTGGCAAAGAAAGTATCTACAAACTTTACATATAATATATATATATATATATATATATATATATATACATACATACATACATGGTCTTCTTTTTTTCTTGGCACAGTATTGACAAATCTTGGAATCTCTTGCATTCCTTTTTAGTGTGATAAAGGTGCCTTTGCTAAATGAACGCATTGATTTTTAGGATGCACCTAGGAGCAGGAACTGGTTGCCAAGAGGACCAATACTGTGATTAGAGGATTGGAATTTTAGTTTCTCTGACCTTAAAGGGAAGGGTTATAAATAGAAATAATCTGTGAATATGAATATATGAATATAATTATGAATTATTATGTATATAATAATTCATTATATAGTGAAACCTTAAAAATTCCTAAAGGAGCCAGTTTGGAGAATTTCTGGACTGGTGAACATGTGGAGAATGATGAGGGCATGCATCTGTGCTCTTTCCTTGTACCTTGTCCTGTGGACCTTGTACCTAGCTGCTCACTTTATACAATTTTATAACATCAGTTTACACAAGCTTTTTAGTTGGGGGTGTTGGGGAGCCGCTGGGGTCCCCAACAGTATCAGGACAGAAGTTTTCTTCTACCTCCAGGATTTCCGAGGGAACAGAAGAAAACTCACGAGTTCGGTGCCGTTCCAAAAAGGCTTCTTTTAATAGTACAAGAACTCTACCACCTCAATCCAATATAATGAAAGAACTCTAGCTCTGGTCAGAACTTAGACCATACAAGAGAGCCCAAGTCTCCCACCAAAGAGAGAGGATCTCACCCAAGAAGAGTCCTACCCAAAAGAAGGAAAAAGAGCAAGGAGCCTCAAGTCAGTCCCCTTACATACACCAAAGTAATCCTATCTGTAGACAGGGAGGGTCCTGTCAACAAAGAACCCTAAACAGAGTGTAGAAGGGTGTTGCCACACCCTATTATAGGTATAAACAAAGAATTACACCCAAGGACTAATCCCTTTTTCTGGATTATCTCATGTAAAACACTGGAGAGAGGGGTAACTGATACAAAGTAATACATCTTAATTTCATGGGCTTCATGTAATCTAGATGGTACCCACAAGGTCCTTATTATTATCTGCACCAGGGTGATTCTGAGCATCTTGTTCTCCATATACTGAAAGGGTCACACTAGCCTATGCGAGGGCAAAACTAGTAAGATCCTTCCTATAATCTTCCTATAGTCTCAATGTAGCCAGGGTGGTAGACTCCTGGTAAATTCTAACTGTCTCACACTAGGTGCAGTGGATATAAAGAGGAGCTATGCCCAATCTAGATACATAGAAATCTTAGTAGATGTATAACTAATCAGAAGTTATTCAGAGTCAAGGTGACTTCTGTAATTGCCACACTGTCTATCAGTGTTTACATAGAAGAGAGATCTGTTAGAATGAACCTTGGCTTAAGAACATGTAAATAGATTAAGCTGTGAGTAGGTAAAACAGCAAAGCTCCCAGACTAGCTAAGCCTGTCATTCAATAGTGGAGAATCATTCCTGCTTGAGTTCACACAACCATGTGGTGGTGGGGTTATGACCTCACATTGAACCTAAGACCTCATTCATGAAAACTATGTACTTTACCATTTGAGCCTCTCAGTCCCTATATGTTGTTTCGTAACACACAGGTGATCTGCTAAATAAACAGATTGACTAAGATATGTGGATCTTCTAGCAAATTAATCAAATCTTAAGCATGGTAATAGGAAATTTAGTTTTATCACCAGTAGGTCAGAAGAACAGGTGAAAATTTGGTTTGGGATTGGCAGCTAAACTGAGAGGGGAGCCGTTTTGCAGAACTGAACACAACCTGGGGAAAATACCCATCTCCAGGTAAGAAGTGTCAGAAATAAACTATATTTTAGAATACCAAGTTTATATTTGGAGAATTATGCTTTTCTCAAAAACCTATATCAGAATTAGAGAAGTTCTTCTCTTCTATTTAGAGAAATTTGTAGAGACAAACTCACAAATATTTTTCTCCAGGGGTAGGGAAAAAAGAATGTTTGGAATTTGTGCATCAGAAGTGATGTAGGGATATTGACTTTTCTGATCCAGAATCTGTAAAAAGTCTCTTCGGGATTGGTAGGATAAAAGTTTAGTGGGGAGGGATTTTACTTTACAGTGATAGAAATGTCTTAAAATAGATTTTGTGTGGCATTTGTGAATTTTATGTTCTGTGAACTTCACCTGGGTTACTGAAAGAAAAAGAATAAATGTCTTTTACTGAAGTTTAAATATCATCTTCTCTAAATGTGATTTCTGACATTTTGCCCCTTCCAGAACTAAATTAATTTATTTTAAATTATAGCAACTCTAAACATAGAACACAATCCAGTGTATGTAAGTGGTATTTATATATTAAGTGCAATCCTATATTTCAGATAGGAATATCTGAAATATTCACACCAAAACAATAGGGTTTAAGTTTCTTATTGTTATAAATGTTACAAATAAATGATTTGAAAATGATCCTCCATAATTGGATGGAGCATCCCCCTGAACCACCACCCTACACCTTCACAGGTTTATGAGCTCAGTGAGATTGGAGTAGTGCAAGATCAGGGTGGAAATAAGAAGTCTGCTTGACCAACTGAGAGCAAAGTGACAATCTATGATTGAGGTATCTCTCTCCCTCAAGGGCTAGTTCCTAACTAACAGGGCGTTCTGGATGTGGCTCTTATGTTGTTCACAGATACTCCTCTTACGCTATAAGGCTCAGCTACCCTTTGTGTCCTGTTCATCCCTCCTGGTTCAAAGAATGCTACCATCATCTGGAATCCCATTCTTCCACATTTGACATGACGCCACAACTACCACGTGAGTCCTGGAGTTCAGTTTTAGCTTTGATCTTTCTTTAGGGTTATTAGAAAAATCCAGATTAACAGTAGAAAGAGCATGGGAACCTGGAGCCTGGACAGATTTGTATGAAATTGTGAAAATTAATACTCTATTTGAGGGTTTATTTCCTTTTTACAACTCAGGGTACCTGATCCCTAGTCCTGACTTGTGATGGTCAAGTAATGCCTGTCCAACTCCTCACTTATGTCAAACTTTGACCCTACCTGTGCTCCCATATTCTCTTCCTCCCTTTGTGGGGATATTGGCCTTTCTCATCTAGAATTCATACATACATTCTATTCAAAGGTAGAGGTGTTTTTTGCATCTTTATTTTTTTAATTTATTTTAAAAAGTATTTTATTATACCACCGTGAGATATGAAATTACAAAGAGAAACAATTAAAAAGTTCATATTTGGGTTTTGGTCATACAGTGTTCCAGCACCCATCCCTCCACCGGTGCCCATCTCCCACCACCAACGTCCCAGGTTCCATCCCCCCCCCCCCAGCCCGCCTCCATGGCAGGTTCTTTATTTCTTTCAAAGGTTTTTACTGCACAACATGTTACCTGTGAGTTGAGCTCTCTGTATCCTTTGTTCGTATTCTGTGAGGAGATACATGTGTGATTCTGTGCTTCCTGCTGCAGCCACATGGAGTAGATGGTGAAGGCTGCTGTACTACCTCATCTTTGCTAATGTCCTTTCTCTGTCTCCAGCTGCCATCTCTATCTCTGCACAAATTCTCTCCTTTTACCAAGGTCAGGTTCAGAGATCCCTTTCCTCCTACAAATCTTTCCCACTTTTCTAAACTACCTGGTGCATCTATCCTTTCATGGATCTTTCCATTGGTCTCCTTCACAATCCTTATGTTTAAAAGTTGTCTACTGCCATACTGATCTCATCTAAATAGGGACAGTTTCTTTCCTATGAATGAGCTGGGCATGGCAGGATATGTGGGTGCTGTTTTTCTGGAGATAGTAGAGATATTTGAGAGATGAGTTGGTTTAAGGGCTGCATCAAAGATCTGGAGAGAGGCAATTTCTCAAATCAGAGAACTGTTGGGGGAAATAGAATTTGGGGAGCCATGATCATCATGGAGGATTTGAATAAGGAACCACAATGTTTTGTGAAACCAGAAGCTAGTTTCCAGAACTCTTTTCTTCTGCTAACTCCATGTGGAAGGTGAAGTGCCTTCTGCTTATCACAGTCCCTCTGGCCACTGACTTAGGTCTTACCTAGGTCCAGAAAGGATGCCCAAGGGCCACATTCCAACAGCTTCCCTAAAAAATGACAGATGGAAAACTATTATAAATAGTCCAGCTTCTAAACCCCACAAAGGACATCTTTGTGGCCCTGAAACATCTCCAGGAGCTCTCCAGGGACTGATTTTGTTTGCTCACCATGGCAACTTGCCATTGATATACCTAAGTTGGTCCATCTCTATGCCACATGAGTTGAGGTCTGGAGATAACCTCCCAAATGCCTTGCTGACATTTGAGGCACAGACTCTGTATTGGGAGAAGACAGCATGACCCATGAATAAGAAAACAAGTCTCCCAACTAAAATTTCTGGGGCATCTATATAGGGTTTCTCTTTTTTGGAGCTATTTTTCTATTCTTGGTAATAATAAACTTAGATATATCTAGCGCTAACAAACTCTGAGTAGATGTTTTCAAACTTGATTATCAGATACTTCGAAGAGCTTATTGATGACAAATGTTAGAGTCTAAGCCTGGGATTCTGATGCTAAAGGACAGTGTGGGAATTTGCATTTCTAACCAATTCCTAGTTGTCTTGCTGGAGCTGCTGGTGCAAAAGCCATGCTGAGAAATATGTTCTTCATTACAGAACAAAATTCATGAGGATCAGAGTTTAGACATTTTTTCTTTATGCCAGGGTTATATGTTAAGCCCAGAGTCCTGTACAAGGTAAGTGTTCTATTGCTGAGCCATATTCTTGGTCCCAAGTAACAGGGTTAAAGTTGCTTCAGGTTAAGAACTGGTAGGAAGTATCTGTTGAAAAAGAGGTTTAACTTGTTTTTGCTGTTAAAAACAATTCTAGTCTCCTCCCCTCCCTAATTCACTCCTACATAGCTCTCATAATTTCATATTATTATATCAAGCATTATTTTTCACTCTCATGACAATTGGACTGCACCTAACCAGAATTTCCCACCCCAGTCATATTTGAAGCTGTTTAGACTTGCCAGCTCTCTCTATATGAGTTGCTGTTCAAGGCGATGGCCACATGAGTGTGGGCTAGACTGTAGAAAGACAGCTGCAGGCCCAATCAGAGACAACAGCATCTGAGCTGACAATTCTGCTTAATTTGTCAGTTCCAGGACTCAGGAGACTTTCTGATCATAGAATAAGAGTTTCCATGCTAGAAAAAATATTTGAAAATGCTGAAAAGGGCAAGAATCTATCTCTCATCTATTGATTAATATCTGTACAGCTGTACAGTGTGAGTGTGTGTGTGTATGTATGTTTTCTTTCTAAGTAAGTAGTTTTATAAACATTTGGAAAGTCCCTTGGCCTTCACAAAGAAGCAAAGGTTATGTTGTTTGGCACTATTTAGAATCTCTGAGAGAGCAACACAAATACTGCTTTGTTGGCATTTTTTATTAAATAATTGGTGCTTTGAACTTTGGTGCAAGGTGATGGATGGAGTGTGTACTGGGGTACAGATAATGAGTAGGTGGAAAGATTAACTCAGAGGAATGTAATGAGGGTCCTATAGGAAGCATGAAAGATAAGATAGGTGGAGTTTATGAGTAATTCCTGCCCTTGACACTGGTTTATCAACCTAAGAGTGCAAGGTCAGTACTGAAAAATGCTACAAGTCTCCATATCTTCCTGCTATAGATTCTATAGGCGGGAGAGGTGTGAGGTGGGTGGCTCCTGACATGGAGAACTGGTGACATTCTAAGTCTCCTAGCCTTGACCTTGATGATCTTTGGAGATAAAATTTTCTGCAGGCAAAGAAGAGCAGTAAGTTCACCCGCCCCTTGAGGTGTTGCAGGTGTGGTTGTGGTGCCCGGCTGCATTGGCAGGTGGCAGATAGGAGATAGGCTTGTCTACACCCCCAAGGCTCTGCCCCTGTGGACCTTGGATGGTGGATAGTCTGACATAGGAAGAACAGTGAGCAGCCGAGCAAGAGACTTAGATAACAAAGTAGGCTAGGACCAGGTCCTTCCCAGGATCTTTCACATCTGTACAGCATAATGATCATTGTAGTTATAAGAAACTGGGAAGGTTGATGGAGAATGAGGAACTATAATGTCACATTAGAAATCACTACTGAATATACACATAGATAATTGCGTCATAAACTGTTGCAGGACTCCTCTAAGAGCTTCTGCATCTGCCCTGGATTGACTCCTGCAGGTCACTTTGTAGATAGGGGGTAGTCTAAATGTGGCAGTTTATCTGACCATGTATTCTGTACTGGCTGGTATAAATATTCTCTCATGCTACCACAATCATTGTGGGACTAGCTAGATCTTACCAGCACATTTGCCTGGCCACGTTGGATCTCTAAGTAATTAGACCAAAGAGAAATGCTGTTTGCCTCCAAGCAAGCAAGCATGGCTCCCTGATAACTCAAATGCAACTAATATACAAAACTACCGTGAAGTAGACGAGACTCTTGTGAAGGCTTGGAGAAATATTTTATTTTACTGGCATTAGTATTAGTCTTTGGTACAGAGACATGCCATCTCAGAAACCCCCTTCTCTACCCTATAAAGGCTTTTCCAGGCAGATCTTGGCTCAAAACATTAGCATATAAAAGGGCCTAGGTGAGGTGCTGGGAGAAATTACCTAAGGGCATTTGACCCTTCCTGCTTCCCATAATAGTGGGAGGTCTGAGTTGCAGGGGTATAAAACCAGCCTGCTTCCTCTCTCTCTCTCTCTCTCTCTCTCTCTCTCTCTCTCTCTCTCTCTTTGGGCTCTCTTTTGGGGCTTGCACTCTTCTTGGGAGTCTTGTCTTTGTCTCCTCTTTACAGGACCTTTACACGTGGTGGCCCCCTTCTTGGCCTACACGTGGCTGGGGGTTCTAGCCGGGAATCCTAAGCACAGGGTTTTTCCTATTGCTGATTTGTATGCCTGAACCTGTGATAAGTAAAGCATTTTAAAAAAAATTTTTATTTTTACAATTACAAAGATATACAATTAAAAAGTTCATATTTGGGTTTTAGTCATACAGTGTTCCAGCACCCATCCTGCCACCAGTGCCTATCTCCCACCACCAACGTCACAGGTTCCCTCCCACCTCCCCCAGCCCTCCTCCATGGTAGGTTCTTTATTTCTTTCCCTTTCTCTCTCTTTCTCTTTTTCCTTCCCTTCCAGACTATGGATTACAGAACATACATTAAAGGGTTGTCATGTGTATCTTTTAAAGCATTTTAAAACTGCATCAGATTCCTGAGTCTTCATCCATTCCCCGCCGGCCGGAGGTAAGAGGGAATTCTCTTCCTGGCACTGTCAGGGACCCCGGCGGCTTCCCCAACATCTGGCGTCCCTGGGTGGGCACCCCTGAAATAAACCATAAGGCATGTCACTAGGTGTAGGAGGAGAGAGAAATACAGAGACAGAAATAGAGATAGAGAGAAAGATGAGAGACTCAGATGGATGGGGGGAGAACTGCCATCCGGCTTTCCCCTATCTCAGCTGACCATGAGGCTCCCAGGAGGCAAGATGGGTTTTGGGAGTGGGCCCATCACTTCTGTAGGGCCTCGGATGTAGCCGGGCGAGACTCTCTCACTATAATAGCTACCATTATCATGGTCTGGACACAACAGCTTATCAGAACCCACAAAAGAGAGACACTGATCTCAAGACCAGCTCAGAGCAGCCAAGTTCGAGCCCAGGTAGGCAGCTCTTGGAGGCATAAGTCATCGGTGTTCCTGGAGATGGAACTGAGGTACCCCTTCCCCTCTCTGACCCATCCTGGAGACTTGGTGGCCCCGCCCAAAAAACTGCCTCGGGGCTTTCAGCCATGATGCAGAGACTCAGATGCATGGGGGAGAGCTGCCATCCGGCTCTCCTCTAGCTTAGCTGACAATGAGGCTCCCAGGAGGCAAGATGGGTTTTGGGTGTTGGCCCATCACCTCTGTAGGGCCTCGGAAGAGGCTGGATGAGACTCTCTCACCATAATAGCCTCCAGTTTTGCTGTCTGAATCCCACAGCTCATAAGGACCCACGCAAGAGAGATGCTGATCTCAAGACCAGCTAGAGCAGCCGAAGTTTGAGCCCAGGTAGGCAGCTCTCAGAAGCGGAAGTCACCGGGTGTTTGTGGAGATGGATCTGGGGTACCCCCTTCCCTTCTCTGACCCATCCTGGAGGCCTGGTGGCCCCACCCACAAACTGCCTCGGGGCTCTCAGCCATGATGCAGAGTCTCAGACGCACAGGGGAGAGCTGCCATCCGGCTCTCCCCTAACTCAGTTGGACCATGAGGCTCCCAGGAGGCAAGATGGGTTTTGGGAGTGGGCCCATCACCTCTGTAGGGCCTCTGAAGCAGTAGAATGAGACTCTCACCATAATAGCTGCCATTTTTGTGGTCTGGACCCAGTATATCGAGCTAGTGGAATCAATCATGTTCTAGAATATATTACAATCTACAATGTGTAAGAATGGGAAGTGAGGAGAGAGAGAGAGAAAGGAGATAAAGAACCTGCCATGGAGGCAGGCTTGGGGAAGGGGAGGGAGGTGGGGATAGTGGTGGTAGGAAATGGGCAGGGGTGGAGGGATATGTGTTGGAACACTGTAGAACCAAAATTCAAACATAAACATCTTGTAATTGTATATCTAACGGTGGTATAATAAAATACTAAAAAATAATAAAATAAAAAAAGATTCCAAAAAAAAATAAAGAGTAGACTTGACTTGAAAAAAAAAGAAGAGCAGTAGTTGCAGATAGAAAGGTGTTTCTATCAACTTAAGTAACTTGTTTATTTTTTGAGGCATAACTGACATTCAGTTATGCCTCACTCATATTTATCTGTCCTTTTCCCTCTGGCTAATTTCTCTCAGCATGATTCTCTACATGTCCATCCATTTATAGGCAAATTACATCACTTCATTTTTCCTAACAGCCTCATAGTATTCCATTGTGTAGATGTACTAAATTTTCTTTATCAGTCGCGTGTTCTAGAGCACACTGGTTGTTTCCAGATTCTGGCTAATGTGAATAGTGCTGCTGTGAACATAGAAGTGTAGATGGTATTTCTGCTGTGTGTTTTTGACCTCTCAGGATATATTCCCAGGAGTGGTCCTGCTGGGTCAAATGAGAGCTCAATTTCTAGTTTTTGGAGGAATGTCCATATTGTCTTCCAAAAAGACTGAACAATTGGAAGGCTGGATATTCCCACCAAAATGGATGAGAGTCCCTTTCTCCCCACATCCGGCGCCAGTACTAAGTGTTCTTGCTCTTTTGGATTGTGCCAGTCTCTGTGGTGTGAGATGATATCTCATTGTTGTTTTGATTTGTAACTCTCTGATGATTAGTGATGATGAGCATGTTTTCATATTCCTTTTGGCCATTCAAGTTTCTTCCTTGTCAAAGTTTCAGTTCATTTCTTCTCTCCAACTTTTGATGGGGTTAGCTGTTTTCTTCTTGTATAGTTTCACCAGTGCCCGATATATCCTGGATATAAACCCCTTATCAGATGGGTTTTTTAGAGTACAATGAAATGGGCATGGCATAAATACATTTCCTTTGCGACATTAGGGAAAAGATGGAGCTTTGTTTTGAAGACGCCTATGCCACACAGCAGATAATACAGAGCTCCCTTGGTATCAAGTCCCCTGAGACTTGGGAGGGCTGGCAGTGGCCTGAAATAATTACTTTTCAGGCTGCTGCCAAAATGATCTCCAGGGGGTGTGAGGGGCCCGTCTTCTTTGCAGTCCGTTCTGAGGCTTCTCTGTTGAAATGCTGCCCTTGGGGAAGGTATAGGGGCACAGTGTCCACGGGTTGCATACATGTTTGCTTTCCATGCACGGTTGTTGTTATGCAGCAGGGGGCGCTGCACTAGTGTTCATCGTGGCCCAAGTAAGCTCTCCCAGCCAGAATGTGACCAAGCCAGGAGGTGTGGCAGGCAGCCCATGGCCCTCTTTGGTCTTGCAACTTTAGTACCCAGAACTTAATCTAAGCAGGCGGGCTTGTGGAGGCAAAGGAGATCAGGACTATACCTGGTGGTACAGGAGAGTCTGATCAAATTCTTTCCTTTGAGCTTATCTCCCAAGCACTACAGTTGCACCTTGAAGGCAGGTAATGATCTTTCTCCCCCATGTCCAGTAACTTCTCCCCACTGATGATGAATTATTAAAATCTTATCCGTTGAGTCTCGGCAAGCTACCCATGTCACTATTTGATATGCCAAAACCAGTAACAATTATAGACCTCATTCCCTTAATTATAGACCTGAATGAATGGTTTGAGTTTCTTTGTCTTTCTGGAGCGAGCAGATGCCCTTGGGCTACACTAGCATGCTACAGGATGTATGGAGATGTTACTGGTGCCCACTTGAGCAAATGGATGAACAATAGGAAGATAAGTGATACAAGTGAAGTGATCAGATGGGTATTGGGTGAATATTCTTTCCCACTCAGTGGACCTTTTTTTTTTTTTTTAAGTATTTTATTATACCACCGTGAGATATACAATTACAAATATGTTCATATTTGGGTTTTGGTCATTTGGGGTTCCAGCACCCATCCCTCCACCAGTGCCCATCTCCCACCACCAATGTCCCCAAATCCCTCCTCCCTCCCCCAGCCCGCCTCCATGACAGGTTCTTTATTTCTTTCCCTTTCTCTCTAACTCTTTCTCTTTTCCTTCCCTTCCACTATGGATTACAGAACATACATTAAAGGGTTGTCATGTGTATCTTTTTGGCTGTATTTAATGCTCAGTTCTAGGTTGGTATTAGTACTTTCGACAATTGTTAGCACACTGTTCCATTTTCTGTCTTACCTAGCCTCTGACTCCCACACGTTGTGATAATTTCCACCTTTGACAAGACCTCCTGATACATGTTTCACTTGACCTTGGATATTGGTATCATAATATATACATATATATTTATGCCATGCAAATAAATGCAGTCATTCTGTATCTGTCTCTCTCCTTCTAGCTAATTTCACTCAACATGATCCTCTCCATGTCCATCAATTTATAGGCAAATTTTATAACTTCATTTTTCCTAACAGCGGCATAGTATTCCATTGTGTAGATGTACCAAAGCTTCTTTACCCAGTCATCGATTCTCAGGCACACTGGTTGTTTCCAGATTCTGGCTATTGTGAATAATGCTGCTGTGAACATAAAGTAGGGATGGTGTTTCGCAGCCACTGTGTATTTTTTGGCCTCCCAGAGTAGATTTCCAGGAGTGGTATGGCTGGGTCAAATGGGGAGTTCAATTTCTAGTCTTTGGAGGAATGTCCATATTGTTTTCCAGAAAGGCTGTACCAGCCGGCATTCCCACTAATAATGGATGAGTGTCCCATTTACCCCACATCCATGCCAGCACTTGTTGTTGTTGCTCTTTTGGATATGTTCCAGTCTCTGTGGTGTAAAATGATATCTCATTATTATTTTGATTTGCATCTCTCTGATGATTAATGATGATGAGCATTTTTTCATATGGTTTTTGGCCATTCAAATTGATTCCTTGTTGAAGTTTCTGTTCATTTATTCTCCCCATTTTTTGATGGGGTTGTTTGTTTTCTTCTTGTAAAGTTCTGCCAGTGCCTGATATATCCTGGATATTAACCCCTTGTCAGATGGGTATTGGGTGAATATTCTTTCCCATTGTGTGGACTGTCTTTTGTATTTTAGTCACTGTTTCTTTTGAGGTGCAGAAGCTTTTTTAGTTTCACGTAGTTCCATATGTTTATATTTTCTTCTAGTTGCTTTGTTAGTGATGTTTCACCTTTGAAGATGCCTTTAGCTTCAATGTCGTGGGGGGGTTTTTCCTATATTTTCTTCAATATACTTTGTGGATTCAAGTCTGATATTGAGATCTTTAATCCATTTTGATCTGATTTTTGTGCATGGTGTTAGACAGAGGTCTAAATTCATTTTTTTACATGTTGCTGCCCAGTTTTCCCAACACCACTTGTTGAAGAGGCTTTCCTTACTCCATTTTGGACTCTTCACACCTTTATCAAAGATTAAATAATCATGTGTCTGAGGCTGATCTCAAGCCCTGCTCATCACAGTCCCACCTTACAGCGAAGCCTATTTCAAACCCAGGTATGCTTGAACCAGAGACTCAGATACACGGGGCAGAACTGCTACCGGTTCTCCCTATGCTCGACTGATCAAGAGGCATCCAGAAGGGAAGGCGGGTTCTAGCCCTGGCCCGCTATCCCAATAGAGTCTCTCCAGCAGCAAAAGGAACCCCCGCAGTATAAGGGCAGCCATTTTCAACATTTTGACTCCACAGGTCGTCAGAGATCCACCCAACAGAAAAGCCAATCTTTCCCTGTTCATGTAAATGCCCAAACTGAGAGCCTACTACCGAGAGTATTCCACCCACATGGCAGAGCCTGTCAAGCTACCCATGTTGTATTTGATATGCCAAAAACCAGTAACAATTATAGACCTCATTCCCAAGACCTGAAGGAATGGTTTGTGGCTCTTCGTGTTCCTGGAGCGAGCAGATGCCCTTGGGCTACACTAGCATGTGACAGGACATATTGAGATGTTACTGGTGCCCGCTCAAGCAAATCGATGACAATGGGAAGATAAGTGACAAGTGAAGTGATACAAGTGTTTGAGGTTGGGTGTCAGGATACTCAATTCTATTCCATAGGTTCAGTGGACCTTTTTTTTGTATCTTGGTCACTGTTTCTTTTGAGGTGAAGAAGCTTTTTAGTTTCATGTAGTCCCATATGTTTATATTTTCTTCCAATTTTGTTAGTGGTGTTTCATCTTTGAAGATGCCTTTAGCTTCAATGTCATGGAGGGGTTTTTCCCATAATTTTTTGGCATACTTTATGGATTCAGGTCTGATATTGAGATCTTTAATACATTTTGGTGTGACTTTTGTGCATGGTGTTAGACAGATCAAATGGAAACACATTCCCTGTTCATGAATTGGGAGAATTAACATTGTCAAAATGGTAATACTCCCTAGAGTTTTATACATATTCAATGTGGTCCCTATAAGGATGCCCATGACATTCTTCAAAGAAATTGATGAAACACTCCTGAAATTTGTATGGAATAATAAACCCCCATGGATAGCTAAAGCAATCCTTGGGAAAAAGAAGATGGGAAGCATCACCTTTCCCAATTTCAAACTGTACTACAAAGAGATAGTAATTAAATAGGATGGCATTAGAGTAAAAGGAGATCTGTGGACCTAAGGAATAGAGTTGAGTGTCCTGATACACATCCTCAAATATATAATCATTTAATCATTGATAAAGGAGCAAAAAGTATGAAATGGACCAAGGAAATTCTCTTCAATAAGTGGTGCTGGGAAAACTGGGTAGCTGTGTGTAAAAAAAATTAATTTGGACCACTCTATATCTTGCATCAACAGTCATACAGTGATTCTATAGAATGAATAGTCTGATTCTACAAACTGTTTAAAAATTGGGAAGGTCGGGTCACATCTGGCAATGCTCGGGTACTAGTCCTGCCTTTGTACTCATGGATGATTCCTGGAAGTGTTTTAAGGACCATATGTAGTGCTGAGGATTCAAACCTGAGTTGACTTCACTTATGGCAAGCACCTTATTTGCTGAGCTGCTATGATATTTCGCGAGCCTTCTATGAGCTTTAAAATAAAGATTTAACATATAGGTAATATCATTTGATAATTGTCTTTGATTCATTTCCCATGCCATAATGCTTTTAATATTCATCCATGTTTTCACAAATTTAGAATTTCTCAAGCAGTATTTGGAACCTCCAAGTTTACACCTGGAGGTTCTCATGTTCCAGGGATAAAACCAGGGTTAACTGCTTCATGGCATATGTCTTCACTTCTGTATTAACTCTTTTGCTCCTAGGATCCTTTAATTTTTAATATCTAAATTATGCTCGAGGTGACTACAAGAGTATGCCACCTGCATGGTGAGCCTGGCAAGCTACCCGTGTTCTATTTGATATGCCAAATACCAGTAACAATTATATTAGGTCATTCCCATGACCTAATATAATGGTTTGAGGCTCTTTATGTTCCTGGAGCAAGCAGATGCCCTTGGAATCTACTAGCATGAGACAGGACATGTGGAGCTGTTACTGGTGCCCGCTCTAGCAAATCAATGATGATCGGGAAGGTAGTGATAGTGATAGTGATAGTGAAATTATGCTTGGGGACCATGCAGGCTGGGTTAGATCTGGCCACAGAGCACATGTTCAGCCCTCTGGGGGAATCTCCCACTCCTGACCACCTCTCCCCTCCACCCCCAACCCAGTTAATACAGCTGCAATTCAGTTCTGGGCTGCGATCATTCCCTGAAGGGTAGTCCTGAGCCCCTCAAGGGGGAGGGGGATGGTGGTGGCTAGAGTCAGGAAATAGCTGCCCTGGATTAGGCATGCATGGTCCCCAGCCTGCGTGGTTCCCAAGCATCCCCAGATGTCACCCATCATTGAGGGAGAAAACCAGTAACCTATTTCCCAGTGCCCTAAAGTAGCACCTAATCTCAGAAAATGCAGCAGGAAAAAAGCCCAAATCACCAACTTGCCCAACGGCTCCTCTTCCCGCTCTCTATGTGCTGTTGACACAGAGCCACCTCCATCCTGGTGGTGGAACTTCCTGGGGACCCTGTGTGCAGTGCCAGGGCCATCTGCGAACTGGGCTGCCATTGCTTAGGTCATTGTAGGGCTCACATGTCAGGCTGTGTGCCACAGAGAGGCACATACTGTGGTGACCCAGTCTCGGATCAGAGAGCCAGGACACAAGGAGGTGGGGGGGTGTGTAGGGGAAGCCACACCTGCAAGCAGGTGCTCACGGCTGTCACCAGGTCTGTACAAGCACTTCTGGGGCCATGTCATCCCTCCCCCAAAACAAACCGGGGCCACCAACATTTAATATATTTCTTAATTTTTTCCAAGCCTGAAAATTGCTTTGCGGCCATGCGGTTCATTAGTAAATGCATGAGATGAGAGCCTACTACTGAGAGTATACCACCCACGCCAGAGCCTGGCAAGCTACCCATGTTGTATTTGATATGCCAAAAGCCAGTAACAATTATAGACCTCATTCCCATGACCTGAATTAATGGTTTGAGGCTCTTCATATTCCTGGAGTGAGCAGATGCCCTTGGACTACACTAGCACATGACAGGATGTGTGGAGATGTTACTGGTGCCTGCTTGAGCAAATCAATGAACAACGGGAAGGCAAGATACAAGTGATACAAGTGATCTAAATAATACTATGTTGCATGTTTGCTTGCATGCATGTATCTTTGTGTGTTGCAGTGTAGGGTTGCACTTGTAGTGTTTGGGATTGCATACTTGGTTGCAGTGTTTGCACAGTGGCTGTGGTTATAGTGTGGAAGATCACACTTGTGGTGTTAGGGATCACACCAATGATGGGGGTGTGAGGATGGCACTCAGATATGTGGAGGGTGTTAACAAATTTTTTGCCTCATGCAAGAAAAGTAAGTAAGCCTCACCACTATGACCTCTTTTTAAATTAAATTGAAAACATTGAATTTAAATTTGTTTCCTTTTCTATTATTACAAGTGCAACATAATAACACTGATGTATGCATCATTTTCTGTGAAATCATAATATCTTGCCCTATTTCTTTCATATTACTTTTTATTGAAGTTCTGTGATTTATGGTATTGTTATCTGCATGTTGGTTTCCCATGCACATAATAATCACAACACTACACCCAGCAGCAGTGTACATCCCTTCTTCCCCAAAGGACTCTAATGCTCTCCCTTTTAACTCTTACCACCCCAACTTTTTTTGTAGATCAATTCTTTCCTTGTGTTACCTGTATCCTTTTATTTCTACCTTACTTTGTGCACCATTAGATTCCACATATGAGTGAGATTATTCTGTATCTATTTCTTTCTTTCTTATTAATGTCAGTTCATTTGACATCCACTAGTTACACCCATGTTACTGCATATTGCATGATTTTTCTCTTTCCTAGAGTCACATACTATTTTTTTGGGGGTCGGTTTTGTGGGGGGGTTGGCTGATGAATGGCCTAAAACCTGAGCTGCACAGGAGGAAGAGAGCAGTGTGGAACACCTTCCAGAATATTGGAGAAATAGCTAAAAGGACAAAGAAACTCCAGCTCCGGGCACATCTCTTCAACTCCACTGTTCTCCCTGCATTAACATATGCCTCAGAGACCTGGGCACTATGAAAGCAGGATGAGAATGCTATTTGGGTCTCCCAAAGAGCAATTGAAAGAGCTATGCTTAGAATATCACGACTCACTCAAGTGAAAGAAGGAATCCGGAGCTCCGACCTCCGTCGTTGTTCCAGAGTCAGGGATGCTGTCTCGTTTGCCAAGGCATCGAAAATCAGATGGACTGGACATGTAATGCAATTTGGAGACGACTCCTGGACTAGAGCCATTACCGACTGGATCCCATGGGATGTCAAAAGATCACGTGCCGCTCACCTACAAGATGGTCAGACTTCTTTGTCAAGAACCTGAACGAACGATTTGAGGCTCTTCGTATTCCTGAAGCAACCAGATGCCATTGGGCTGCACTGGCACGTGATAGGGTCAAATGGAAATGTTATTGGCGCCCGCTCGAGCAAATCGATGAACAACGGGATGTCAAGTGATCAAGTCAAGTGATCAAGTGGGGACTCAGCGGTTACTCCTGGCTCTGCTGTTGACAGAACACAGACCCAAAGTCTGATGGTGAAGCCAGGACTAGGGATTTCTAACAGGCTATCTCGAAGGAGAGATAGTGTGGAGAATCCTGTAGTGAAACTGCTATTTCCTAGGCTATATCAGTGGACTGATATCTGCAAAAGTCATTTTCTCTCCACCTTTGAATCTTCTACCTTGCTCTTACCTGAAGATTTGCTTCTTTGCTTATCTAAGAGCTTCCCCTCTGCTTCCTCCTGCATAAGTTACCATTAGTTCCCTATCTGGGCATATCTTGTCTTTTGATATGCATGTGAGGCCGACTTTGTAGATCTACTCTCCCAGAGATTGGGTTTGGAGACTTATTTTTCTCTTTTCCTACCAAGAGGAATGCTTTCCAGGTACTTGGTATTGGTCTCCCGTTTTTGTGTACAATTAACTTCTATTTTTAGTGCATCATGGTCTGAAAAAATAGTTGGCACAATTTCTATCTTTTTTATTTTATGGAGGTATGATTTATGGCTCAGCATGTGATCTATTTTGGGGGTATGTTCCATGCGCACTGGAGAAGAAAGTGTATTCAGCTTTTTGGGGATGAAATGCCCTGTATATGTCTACCAGCCCTTTTTACTTCCATCTCTTCTTTTAGGGCCAGTATTTCCTTGGTAAGTCTCAATCTTGTTGATCTATCCAGGGTTGATAGAGCAGTGTTGAAGTCTCCAACTACAATTGTGTTGCTGTCAATGTCTTCTCTGTAGTCTATTAGTAGTTGTTTTAGGTATTTTGCCGGCCCCTCGTTGGGTGCATATATGTTTAATAGCGTGATTTCTTCCTGATATATGTATCCCTTGACTATTAAGAAGTGACCTTCACTGTCCCTTCTGACCTTCTTCAGCCTGAAGTCTATGTTGTCGGATACCAGTATGGCTACCCAAGCCTTTTTGGAGGGGTTGTTTGAGTGAAGGATTGTTTTCCAGCCTTTTATTTTGAGCCTGTCTTTGCTCCGATTGTTCAGGTGTGTTTCTTGAAGGCAGCAGAATGTCGGATTCAATTTTTTGATCCATTTTGCCACTCTGTGTCTCTTAACTGGTGCATTTAGACCATTGACATTGAGAGAGATTATTGTCATGGGATTTTGTGCCATCTTTCTGTATAGGTTGGTTGTTCTTTTTGGGTTTTGTCTCGTCTTAGAGTAGATCTTTCAGTCCTTTTTTAAGGTTGGTTTTGAGTTTACAAAGTTCCTAAGCTGTTGTTTATCCAAGAAGTTGTATATCTGTCCTTCAAATCTGAGTGAGAGTTTAGCTGGATAAAGAATTCTTGCTGAGGCATTCATTTCATTGAGTATTTTACTATACCCCACTACTGCCTTCGGGCTTGGAGGGTCTCTTCTGAGAAGTCTGCTGAAAGTCGAATGGATGCTCCTTTGTATACAATTTTCCTTCTTTGATCTTGCTGCCTGAAGAATTATGTCTCTGTCTATGGCATCCATTACTTTGTCTAGGTTGTGTCTTGGGGTCTTTCTATTGGGGTCTCTTCTTGCTGGTATGTGTCTGGCTTTTTTGGATCTGGATGCCTTCGTCCTTTAACTCGGGAACTTTTCAGCCAGGATGTTCTTAACTGTTTTAATTTCCTTGGGGTTACTTTCCTGTCCCTCTGGGATGCCGATGATTCTTATGTTGTTCCGCCTGGCTTCATCCCATTGTTCTCTGTTCTGTTGCTGATCCATTTTCTGGTCTTTTTCCATCTTATGTAGTTCTCTGAGTGCTTTCTGTAGCTTATCTTCAGTCTCACTGATTCTCTCTTCCGCTGCTGTCATCCTACTGTTGAGAGCCACTATTGTGTTTTTCGTTTTATCTACTGAGTTTTTAAGCAATGATATTTCTATTTGCATGGCTCTCATTTCTGCACTCATTTCCTCCCATAATTTATCGACTGCCCTTTCAACTGCTTCATTTATGTTCTCCTGTACTTTATTGGACATCTGCTCCATTTTTTCATTGAGCTCCTTAAACATCCTACGAATTTCTTCTCTAAATTCATTGTCAGAGAGATCATGCACATCTGCATTCTTTTTGAGTCTTCAGGGTTTATTTCTTCATCTGTTCTTCGAACTGGGGATCTGTGTTGTTTCCTCATGGTGTTGCGGTGTTCAGGGATAGATTCCTCCTAGCATACTGTTTCTTTTTTCTTGAGGATATTACCTACCCTTGGTGTTGAATTTCCTAGTTTTTGTATTAATAAGAGGCCGTGAGTGGCCGCCCCGCCCGGCCAGCTGCACCCCCCAGGCAGAATACCTGAGGTGGAGACAGGCAGGTGTGAGACTTCAAAATGTCCATTTGCTTCTGCTCGGACTTCTTGGGGTTGTAGTTCCACCTTCTCCTGAGGCCTGGGGCTCTACCAAGACCCTAGGCACCCACCTGGACAGCCGCACCCCCAGGAGAATACCTAAGGTGGAGACAGGCCGGCGTGAGAGCAAAAAATATTAAGTGGAGCAAAGAAAGCCTCTTCAACAAATGGTGCTTGGAAAACTGGGCAGCTACGTGTAAAAAAATGAACGTACACCTCCATCTAACGCCATGCACAAAAGTCAGATCAAAATGGATTATAGATCTCAGCATCAGACATGAATCTATAAGGTACATCAAAGATAACATAGGAGAAATGCTCTACGACATTGAAACTAAAAGTATCTTTAAAGACAACACACCACTGACCAAGCAAATGGAAGCAAAGATAAACAAATGTGAGTATATAAAATTGAAAAACTTCTGCACGTCAAAAGAATTGTTGACCAAGATACAAAGAAAATCCACAGAGTGGGAAAGGGTATTCACCCAATACCCATCTGACAAGGGCTTAATATCCGGTATATATCAGACACTGGTAGCAATTCACAGGAAAAAAAGGTCAACCCCATCAAAAAATGGGGAGAAGAAATGAACAGAAGTTTCCAAAAAAGAAGAAATTCGAATGCCAAAGGGCATATGAGAAAGTGCTCTTCGCCTTTAATCATCAGGGGAGATGCAAATCAAAACAACAATGAGGTACCATCTCACACCACAGAGACTGGCACACATCCAAAACAGCAAGAACAACCGGTGATGGCATGGATGTGGGGGAAAAAGGGACTCTCATCCACTGTTGGTGGGAGTGCCGACTGGTCCAGCCCTTTTGGAAAACAATATGGGCATTCCTCTGATACTAGATATTGAGCTCCCATTTGATCCAGCAATAGCACTCCTGGGAATATACCCGAGAGACCGAAAAACACATAGCAGAAACACTATTTGTACTTCTTTATTCATCTCTGTGCTATTCACAATAGCTAGAATCTGGAAACAACCTAAATGCCTGAGAACAGAGGACTGGCTAAAGAAATTGTCGTTCATCTACACTATGGAATACTATGCAGCTCTAAGAAAAGACAAAATTATGAAACTTACCTGGAAATGGATGAACATGGAGACTATCATGCTGAGTGAAATTAGTCAGAAGGAAAAGGACAGAAATATAATGACTGCATTCATTAATAGGATGTAAATAGATACCAGTGTTTTACTAAGTGTGGGACATGGTAACGGCAGACTAACTCTCACCATTGACTATACACAGAGACTTAAGTAATAAACTCTAAATATCTGCAGGGCTAGCCACATGTGTAAAAGAAGAGGGAGAGAGATGCAGAGACAGAGAGTAAACGGGGCTACCTGCTATTGAGGCAGCCTGGGGGTGGGTGGGAGGGAATGGGGTACATTGGTGGTGGAAATGGGGCACTGGTGGAGGGAGGGGTGCTGGACTATTGCATTACCAAGAACCAATTATGAACACCTTTGTAATTGTATGTCTCACGGTGGTATAATAAAAAATTAAAAAACAAAAAGAAAAAAAAGGAGGAATGCTTTGATTTCTTTGTTCTGTGCCTCATAACTCAGACTCATGAGTAGCTTTTTAAGGGACAGGCTTCTTTGTACATTTGGTCAGTAGGTCAATCAGTCAGCTGCCAAGATGAGAGCACTGTCCTTCCGGTTCCAGTATTAATAAATTCATAACCCCAATTGCGAAGTCTCTTATCTCTGCTCCTCCTACTCACAGAATAGTCGTGTGACACTCTGCACTCAGAAATTAGTCCCGGCAGTGATCAGGGGACCATATGTGATGCTTGGGATAGAAACTGGGTTGGATGCATGCAAGGCTGTGCTATCACTCCGGTCCCCAGTCACATACTATTTTATTGTGTGTATATATATACAACTTCTTTTTCTGTTTTTTTTTACTTCATCAGTATAATTTTTTTTGTAGATTTCCCACAATATTGTTCATCATTGGATTTCAGTCATCCATTTTACTAACACCCATCCCTCCATCAGTGTGCATTTTCCAACACCAATGGTCCCGATTTCCTCCTATCATCCAGCCCACAACCTGCCTTTATGGCAGGCACTTTCCTCTCCCCCCTCTCTCCTTCTCCTTTTGCACGTGTGGTTTGCAATACAGATACTGAGGGGTTATCATATATATCCCTTTACCTACTTTCAATATTCAGTTCCAGTCTAGTGCTGATGTAGGCAGGCAGATGGGGGGCCTGCAATACAATGAACTGTCACCATTAGGCTATCACCTCTTGAAATCAGGAATGAAGACTTGATAGGACCAATGGACCCTGAGGAAGCTGGAGCCACCTCCTTCCACACAGTCCTTATCACCTCCCATCAACCTTTGATGGCCCAGCAGAAGATTCCAAAGCATTCTATTCCAACCCAAAGGGATCAAAGCCCACTTGGAAATCAGTGGGGGCTCCCTCTCTGCCTACGGAGCAGCCCTCATGTCCCCTCTTGAGATGTGTACTCTCTCTTTCTCTCTCTCCCCCTACTCCTTCCTCATCTAAAAATCCCTCCTTAATAAAATCTGTTTATTTCACTGCTCGTGGACTCCTGAAATTTCTTTTTCTTCAAGGAAGACAAGAACCCTAAGGAAACCCTGGGTAAGGCATAGGACCGACTTTCCTTTCCTGCAAAGAGCAATTCCTCACTCCAGCCTGAGTCTGTGACTCCCCGAGAAATCTCGGGTGGTGGGGATCAACTCCCCATGCCAAGAGATCAAGTGAATGTCAGGTGTGGCTTGACGGTCACCTCCTGGGGCTCAGGCCCATGCTATGCAGGGGCTCATCGCAGACTTTATCAGTCCTAAGCTCAGTGGGTCCCATGTGGAAGAGGTGGCTGGGGAAAAAGCGACCATCTCTCTCCCCTTCCTGCCTCACACAAGCCACCCATGGGCCCCCCCTGCATCAGTATTACTATTTTCAATATTATTGTCAAATTGGCACTTTATCTTACAACCCTTGCTCCACACTCATTTGTGGCAGATTCCAACCACTGACAAGTCCTCCTGGCTCCTATTTTTCTGGGTCAAATGGAGCTCAATTTCTAGGGTTTTTTTGTTCTTTTGGGTCTCACCTGACGATGTTCAGGGGTTACTCCTGGATCTGCACTTAGGAATTAGTCCTGGTGGTGCTCAGAGGAACATATGGGATGTCATGGAATGAACCTTGGTGGGCGGATGCAAGGCAAATACCCTCCACGCTGTACTATTGCCTCTGCCGTCAATTTCTACTTTTTGGAGAAATGTACACATTGTTTTCCAAAAAAGCTGGACAAGTCAGCATTCCTTCTAGCAATGAATGAGAATTCCTTTCTATTTGTATCCACAACAGTGCTGGTTGTTCTTGTTCTCTTGGATGTGTGAAAGTCTCTGTGGTGTAAGGTAGTATCTTATTGTTATTTTGATTTGCAAGTCCCTGATGATTAGTGATGAAGAGCATTTTTCATATGCTAATTTTTTTTCTATAAGTAATTTTCTTTTCATTACTTCTCCCCAATTTTTTAATTATATATAATTAAAAAATAAAGCTTAATATATATATGTGTGTATATATATATATATATATATATATATATATATATAATTGCTTTTTGGGTCACATCCGGCAATGCTCAGGGGTTACTCCTTGCTCTGGACTCATAAATTACTCCTGGTGGTGCTCAGGGGACCATATTGGATGCCGGGAATTGAACCTGGGTCGACCACATGCAACACAAATGCCCTACCCACTGTGCTATATCTCTGACCCCCTTCTCCCCAATTTTTGATGGGGTTTCTTTTTCCTGTAAAGTTCTACAGTGTCTTATATATCTTGGATATTAACCACTTGTCAGATGGTTGTTGGGTAAATATTCTTTCCCAAACTGTGGGCTGTTTTTGAATTTTGGTCATTATTTCTTTTGAGGTACAAAAGCTTCTGAGTTTCATATAGTCCCATTTGATTACCTTTGCTTCATGGAGGGTTTTTCCAACATTTCCTTCCATGTACTTTATGGATTCAAGTTTGATATTGAGGTCTTTAATTCATTTTGGTCCGACTCTTGTGCATGGGGTTAGGTCACTTGATCACTTGACATCCCGTTATTCATCAATTTGCTTGAGTGGGAGCCAGTAACATTTCCATTTGACCTTATCATGTGCTAGTGTAGCCAAATGGCATTGGGTTGCTTCAGGAATACGAAGAGCCTCAAACCGTTCATTCAGTGTCTTGACGAAGAAGTCTGACCATCTTGTAGGTGGGTGGCGATGTGATCTTTCCAGTCCCGTGGGATCCAGTCGGTAACGGCTCTAGTCCAGTGGTCATCTCCAAATCGCATTACATGTCGAGCCCATCTGATTTTCGATGCCTTGGCAAATGAGACAGCGTCCCTGACTCTGGATCATTGACAAAAAGTCAGAACTCTGGATTCCTTCTCTCACTTGAGTGAGGTGTGATATTCCAACCATAGCTCTTTCGATTGCTCTTTGGGAGACCTGAATAGTGTTCTCACCCTGCTTTCGTAGGGCCCAGGTCTCTGAGGCATATATTAATAAGACTGACAAAATGTGTTTATGAGGCACAAACAAGGAGTGCCTAATAAAATTTCAGGGCCAAACTAGGCTGCCAAAACGAAGAAGGACTAATATTACTGTCTGTACTTTAAATACACATATGCTGGCATTGGAAGCATATATTGAGGACCTGATGGTGCAAGCGCAAAAGATCAAGTACAGCATCATTGGTCTGACCAAGAGGAGGAGGCATCAATTGCATCACACCTTTTTTTTCTTTTATTTGTTTATGTATTTATTTATGTATTTATTTATTTATTTATTTTTGCTTTTTTTTTTTTTTGTGTGGCACCCGGCATTGCTCAGGGGTTTCTCCTGGCTCTGCACTCAGGAATCACTCGTGGCAGTGCTCGGGGGACCATATGGGATGCCCGGGGATCAAATGCCCTACCCGCTGGACTATCGCTCCGGCCTCCAATCACACCTTTTTGACACCAGAGAAGAACTTTTCCTTGGAACATGCGAAGAAAGAGGCATAGGTGGCATCAGTGTCCTTGTCAACACGAAAATGGCCGTGAACATTGATTGATTTGAATGCCTAACAAACCGGATAGGATGATTATTCTTGAAGAGATGTGGCCACTACCAGTGTTTCTATTTTCGTTGTCTACGTACCAACATCCACATACACTGTCCTCCCGTTCATCGTCGATTTGCTCGAGCTGGCACCAGTAACATCTCCATATGACCTATCTCATGCAAGTAGAGCCCAAGGGCACCTGCTTGCTCCAGGAATATAAAGAGCCTCAAACCATTCCATCAGGTCATGAGAATGAGGTCTATAATTGTTACTGGTATCTGGCATATCAAATACAACACGGGTAGCTTGCCAGGCTCTGCCGTGCCAGTACAGATATGCCGTATCCACATACAAGGAAGAAGAAATTGAGAAATTCTACATGTAACTGGAGGAGTTCTATAAAAAGATCATACCTTCAACAAGATCATAGTCGGTGATTTTAATGCCAAGATAGGACTGAGAAGATCGGCCGAAGAACTCCATATCAGGACCCATGGCCTAGAATGGAACGAACAGGGTGAGAGACTATCTGGAGTTCATCAGGTCCACCAAGACCATTCATGGGAACTCACAGTTCCAGACGGCTGAATTGAAACGTTGGACATGG
Organism: Cryptotis parvus; assembly: GCA_021461705.1. Lineage (NCBI taxonomy): Eukaryota > Metazoa > Chordata > Mammalia > Eulipotyphla > Soricidae > Cryptotis > Cryptotis parvus. Next base: position 39,664 of record JAJIBD010021841.1, on the reverse strand, counting down.
GAATCTCCTGGTGAATTTCACAGTTCCACAATGAAATTGACCACATCATCTTCAATCGACGGTTTTGCCTGACCGATGTCACTGTCATCCCAAAATTCCAAATAGGATCGGATCACCATCTCCTTTGTGCAAAATTCTAATTCATGGAATGGGGAGAAAAGGCTGCAAAGTTTAAGAAGAGAATTCATAGAATGACCACCAACTGGGAACTCTTTGGCACCATTGTGGCAACATGGGAGGATACCACCATTGGCGACATCGATGAAGAATACAACAGATTAGTTCAGCACCTTCCTGGTTGTGCGAAGAATGCTGAAACAGAGGGAGCCACAAAAGGATGCCTGTCTTCAAAAACTCTCGAACTCATTCACCAACGTGGCAAGTCGTGAGCCTCAGGTGACCAAATGCTAATGTCCAAAGCAGTGCAGAGAAATGATAAAGGAAGACCTCAAAGAGAGAAGAGCAGAAATACTGGGTCGGAGTGATGGTCCAGTGGGCAGGACGTTTGCCTTACCTGCGGCTGGCCCATGCCAGCCTGGGTTCTATCCCTGGCATCCCATATGTTCCCCGAGCACCGCCAGGAGTAATTCCTGAGTGAAGAGCCAGGAGAAACCCCCTGAGCATTGCCGGGTGTGACCCCAAAAAAGCAATAAATAAATAAATAAACAAACAAATAAATAAAACATCTTTAAAAAATAAAAAAGAAATAATGTCCGATGCAGCAGAAGCTGGGAAAAGCATTCACACTGCCTGCCTGTCCTTCACAAACTATAAGACCAAGATGACTGCCATCCAACATCCTGATGGATCTATCACATCTTCCAGAAAGGCAATAGAGAATATTATCCATGATTTTTACTCAGATTCTTTGATAGCCATGCCCACATACCAAATTCCGCAGGATAGATATGTTGTTCCCAACATTCTCCTTTCTGAAATCCGACATTCCATTTCGTTGGTAAAGAAGTGAACAGCACCAGGCCCAGACAAAGTCAGACCCGAACACCTGAAGAATCTGCCATCAGTTCTCATCAATACACTGGCTCGGCTCTTCACATGCTACCTGTCTGAATGAAAGGTGCCCTCCCAATGGAAAACCAACAGGACAGTTCTACTGTTCAAGAAGGGAGACATTCATGACATTGGCAACTATTGCCCCATCTGCCTGTTATCTGTCATCTACAAACTGTTCACTCGAGTCATCCTGAACAGAATTGGCAGAGCATTAGATGAAGGACAACAATGAGAGCAAGCTGACTTCTGAAAAGTATCCAGCACAATTGACCATATCCACATGGTAACTAAGCTCACTGAGGTTTGTAGGGAGTTCAAGATGCCGTTCTGTCTCACGTTCAGTGATTTAAAGAAAGCCTTTGATTCTGTTGAGACTGAAGAGGTCATTGAAGCCCTAGTCAAACCAGGTGTTCAGTACATCAAGATCCTTCATGAGCTATACTCCGGGTTCACCACCAGGATCTCACCATTCTACAAAGAAGTGATCATTGATGTAAAGAGGGATTCAGCAGGGTGATACCATTTCACAAAAACTCTTCAGTGCCACCCTTGAGTACATCATATGACAATTTGAATGGGAAGGAATGTGAGTTAAGATAGATGGTAGGCAACTACACCTGTTGTTTCACTGACAACATTGTTCTAATAACACCATAAATTAGCCAAGCAGCACAAATGCTGACTGACTTTGACCAAGAATGTTGAAAGATAGGTCTACAGCTGAATCTCAACAAAACAATGTTCATGAAAAACAAACTATTCCAGATGCTCCATTCACTCTCAATGGAACAAACATCTCTGAATGCAGCAGTTATGTGTACCTAGGTCGAGAACTCAACATGATGAATGACCTAAAAGCTGAGCTGCGCAGGAGCAAGAGAGCAGTGTGGAACACCTTCAAGAACATCAAAGAAATAGCTAAAAGGACAAAGAACCTCTGGCTCTGGGCACATCTCTTCAACTCCACTGTTCTCCCTGCATTAACATACACCTCAGAGACCTGGACCCTACAAAAGTAGGATGAGAATGCTATTTGGGTCTCCCAAAGAGGAATTGAAAGAGCTATGCTTGGAATATCACACCTCACTCAAGTGAGAGAAGGAATCCGGAGTTCCGACCTCCATCAACAATCCAGAGTCAGGGATACTGTATTGTTTGCCAAGATGTCGAAAATCAGATGGGCTGGACATGTAATGCAACTTGGAGATGATTGCTGGACTAAAGCCGTTACCGACTGGATCCCATAGGATGTCAAATATACATGGTGGCCCACCTACAAGATGGTCAGACTTCTTCGTCAAGACCCTGAATGAATGGTTTGAGGCTCTTCGTATTCCTGTAGCAAGCAGATGCCATTGGGCTAAACTGGCATGTCACAGGGACAAATAGAAACATTACTGGACCCTGCTCAAGCAAAATGACTAAAAACGGGATTTCAAGTGATTAAGTGATTTATTTTTTCAAAGAACCCACTTTTGGTTTCATGGTATCACTTGTATCATTTGTCTTACTGTTGTTCATCGATTTGCTCAAACAGGCACCAGTAACATCTACATATGTCCTGTCACATGCTAGTGTGACAGGGGCATCTGCTCGCTCCAGGAACATGAAGAGCCTCAAACCATTCCATCAGGTCATGCAAATGAGGTCTATAAATTTTCATGGTTTTTGGTATATCAAATATGACATGGGTAGCTTGCCAGCCTCTGCCATGCGAGTGGGATATTCTCGTAGTACCCTCTCATCTCATGCATTTATTGATGAACTGCAACAGGGAAAGATTAGCTTTTCTGCTCTGACGATCTATGGAGTCCGGTTGTTGAAAATGGTGGCCCTCATGGTGCGGGGGTTCCTCTGGCTTCTTGCGAGGCTCTGCTGGGATGGTGGGTCAGGGCTGGAACTCGCCTTCCCTCCTGGGTGCCTCATGATCAGCTAGGCACAGGGAGAGCCAGTAGCATCTCTGTCCCGTGGTTCTGAGTCAGGAATACCTGGGCTTGAAATAGATGGCAGTAGGGTCCCCCACCCAGGGACACCAGATGTCAGAGAGCTGCTGGGGTTCCCAACAGTATCAGAACAGAAGTTGTCTTCTACCTTCGAGGCTGCTGGGGAACGGATGAAAACTCACAATTCTGGCACATTTCCAAAAAGGCTTTTAATAGTACAAAAGCTCTACCACCACTATCCATTATAATGAAAGAGTGCAATTTTCCCACCAAAGAGAGAGAGACGATCTCACCCGAGGAGGGTCCTACCCAAAAGAATGGGGTGAGTGCCTCAAGTCAGTCCCTTTAAATACACCAAAGTAATCCTAACTGTTGACAAGAAGGGTCCTGTCAACAAAGAACCCTAAATAGAGTGTAGAAGTGTGTTGCCACACCATATTACAGGTATAAACAAAGGATTATGCCAAGGACTAATCCATTCTGAGATTATCTCTTATGTAAAACACTGGAGAGAGAGAGAGGTGGCTGGTATAAAATAATACATCTTAATTTCATGGGCTTCATGTAATCTAGATGGTACCCACAAGGTCCTTCTTATTTATTATCTGCACCTGGGTGATTCTGAATATCTTGATCTCTGTGTACTGAAAGGGTCACACTCGCCTGCGTGAGGGCAAACTAGTATGATCCTTCCTATAATCTTCCTATAGTCTCAACGTAGTCAGGGTGGTAGTCTCCTGGTAAATTCTAACTGTCCCATGCCAGGTGCAGTGGGTATAAAGAGGAGCTGTGCCCAATCTAGAAAAACATAGAAGTCTTAGTAGATGTATAATAATAAGTCAGAAGTTATTCAGAGTCAAGGCAACTTCTGTAACTGCCACACCCTCTATCAGTGTTTACATAGAAGAGAGATCTCATTAGAATGAACCTTGCCTTAAGAACATGTAAATAAATTAAGCTGTGAGTGGATAAAACAGCAAAGCTCCCAAGCTAGCTAGGCCTGTCATCCAACACTCTACCCACTGTGCAATTCATTCTTGCCCCATCATGACTTGCATTCTTAGTGTTTCTTTTCCTGCCTTCACCCTTATGCATCCTCAACCCTGGGCTCCAGAGTTTTTCAGCCTTACTGTACTCTTCCAATAATTTGTGAATACAAATGCAGTGCATATAGAAGGAAAGATAACATAATATTCATGAGGAAACCCTGGGTAAAATGTTGTGGTTCTTGGGCAAAGGGATATTTGTAGAGAACGTTCAACTATGAGTCTGGGCCTCTAGGGTATGAAGGGTTTTCTGAGGTGGCATAGCATTTACCCCATATTGGTTTATATAATTGTGCTTCTTTTTCAATTTCTGGAGAAAATTCAAACATGAGTTATTTTCAGTTAGTACCAGATATCAGCTTCTCCTGGTTGTACTTCATCTTAAAAAATAAATAAGCGTGTTTCAGTAGGAAATATTCCACTTGGGGGGGCAATGTATGTGGTGGGCAGGAACATTCAGCTTGGTGGAGGTGGTACTGAAAGATGGTTAAGTGTTATGTATGAAACCTTATCAGCAGCAGTAATGTAAACCATAGTGCAAAAACTTATAATAATAATAAGGAAAAGAGCCTCATGTAGAAGCAGAGTGTTGGGGTTGGAGGCAAATGGAGATACTGGGGATTTTGGTACAGGAAAGTGGATACTAGTGAAGGAATTGGCTTTGAAACATAGTATGCCTTAATCCAATAAAGCATAAATTACAAAGAATAATTTTGTGATTTCATAGTGGCTAAATAAAGAAAATTATTTAAAAAGATAAATAAGCAAAAGATGATGCTTCAAAAATTGTGATTGCTTCTATTTTAATTAACTAGGTATCACACTTTGTGAAAAGTAATACAAAAATAAACAAAAACCCAAAAATCAACAACAAAAGCAAAACCCTGCATAGTTCAGGTAGAAAAGGTTTCACTCTAGCACGTTCTGCTCCAGCATGGCGTTTCTGCAAGGCCATCAATGATAGCTTGATTTGTCATAATTTAATTTTTGTATATGCTTTTAGGAAGCAACTTCTGGGCTTATGTTACAAAATATTTCAATTCTTCTGCTTTATTTACCTCTGCCTTCTAGAGTGTAATATACTCCAGGATATCTGAAATAACTGTGGTAAGCTTTGCTTCAACTTAGTGGGTACCAGCATCCTTGCAGGGCCAGTTCTTTTCCTTACATAGGTCTCTCTGAGGACTTGCTGGAAGAGCAAAGGTAGCTCTCACCACCAGTCCAGTTACAGCATCATTATCTCACCTTGGGGAATCAGTGTCCAGCTGGCTAGGAAAGACAGGGACACAGGTGTGGGACCTGCAGGATTTAAATACACAAAAACTTAGGTAAGCTTTCGGCAGTTATTTTTCGGGAAGGCCCCTGGGGTCCCCGACAGTGTCAGGACAGAAGTTCTCTTCTACCTCCGAGGGCGCCGGGGGAACAGATGAAAACTCATGAGTCCGGTGCAGTTCCAAAAGGCTTTTAATAGTACAAAAGCTCTTTCACAGCAATCCAATATAATGAACAAACTCTAGCTCTGGTCTGAACTTAGACCATACAAAAGGAGCCTAAGTCTCCCACCAAAGAGAGAGGATCTCACCCGAGATGAGTCCTACCCAGAAGAAGGAGCAAAAGGCCAAAGACCAAAAGCCGAAAGCCACAGGAACCAAAAGCCAAAGCGGAAAAAAGGCCAAAGGGCCCTTATATACACCAAAGTATCCAGGGAGGGTCGTGTCAACAAAGAACTCTAAACAGAGTGTAGTGCCACACCCTATTGCAGGTATAAACAAAGGTTATGCCAAGGACTAATCCTTTTTTACTGAGATTATCTCTTATGTAAAACACCGGAGAGAGAGGGGGGGCTGGTATAAAGTAATACATCTTAGTTTCATGAGCTTCATGTAATCTAGATGGTACCCACAAGGTCCTTCTTCTTATTATCTGCACCAGGGTGATTCTGAGTATCTTGTTTTTGTGTACTGAAAGGGTCACACTTGCCTGCTTAGAGCAAACTAGTATGATCCTTCCTATAGTCTTCCTATAGTCTCAGCGTAGCCTGGGTGGTAGTCTCCTGGTAAATTCTAACTGTCCCACGCTGGGTGCAGTGGGTATAAAGAGGAACTGTGCCCAATCTAGAAAACATAGAAGTCTTCGTAGATGTATAAGTCAGAAGTTATTCAATCAAGGTGACTTCTGTAAGTGCCACACTCTCTAGCAGTGTTTACATTGGCTTAAATAGATTAAACTGGGAGTGGGCAAAACAACAAAACTCCCAGAATAGCTAAACCTGTCCTCCAACAGTTATTTATCTATTTTTTTTGTATTCTTCTCTCCCTGTTATTAGCTTAATATTTTTTTTTAATGGAATGGGCAGGCCAAAAGGAAAAAAAAGGATGATTTTAATCCCTGGTACCACATATGGTCCCCCAAGCACTGCCAGGGGTTCAGAGCCAAAATAAACCCCCGAGTACAGCTGAATATGAGTTCTCTTCCCTGAAGATTGAGAGAGAAAAAAAGAAAGGCAGACAGACAGATAAAAAGAAAGAAAGAAAGAAAGAAAAGAGAAGGAAATAAGGAGAAAGAAAGAAAGAAAGAGAAAGGAAGGAAGGAAGGAAATAAGGAAGGAAGGAAGGAAGGAAGGAAGGAAGGAAGGGAGGAAGGAAGGAAGGAAGGAAGGAAGGAAGGAAGGAAGGATGGGGTAGAATTCATGTACAAGCAGTTTGTAGAACAAACCCATCTAAGAATTTACTGCAGTTTGGTGACAATGTTACTTACTCTTCTGAGAAGGCTTTGACAAGTCATGGTACTAAATAACAGTAACTAGTCACAGGTTTTCACCTGGGCTTATCATATACTTCACATGACAGCAGCAGGGAAATAACTGGAGCTTACTAAAACATTTTTCCAAGACAGTCTGAAGGACCTATCCCTGATTTACCTTAGAGTCCTTTGAAAGGTGAATGAGCCCAGTGGGCATGGTTCTAAGGTCTGCAGCCTACAATTTCAATATTGCCAGAGAAGAAAAGGTCCAGATGCACAGCTGCTCCAGCTCCTACCCAGTGCGCGGCCCATGGAGCAATGAGAGGGGCAAGCAGACTCGGTCTCTGGCCAGTTTCAACAGAACTCCTAGGGCCAGCAGAAACGTGGGGGCTGTGGGCGGGCTTAGAGCGGGGATTGAGGCCCCTCCCCTCATCCCTCCACCTTCAATGACCCAGAGAGTGTGGCTCCAAAGTCCGCAGCCTTCGTCATCAGAAATGCCAGAGAAGAGAAGGTCCAGACACACAGCTGCGCTAGCTCCTACCCACTGTGAATGGCCGTGCATTAGGCTTAGATAACAAACGAGTTTAGGGCGAGCTCCTTCCCAGGTGCTTGCCCATATATACATTGTAATGATCAATGTAGTTGCAACGAACTAGGGGGTGCTTGTGTGGGAATGGGGAGTGGGTGGTGGACTTTAGTCTTTAGTGGTGGTAGGGCGCATTGGTGGTGGAACTGGTGTTGAACAATGAATACTTGTGACAACTGTACTATGAGGAAATTTGTCAATAATGGTGTTTTAATATTTAAAAAATTAAAATAAAAAATGTTAAACAAAAATGGTGAATGAATTCTTGTTTACAAGAAGCAGTTATTATCTGAGAGCATGGTTCTGTTCCTAGACAGATAGTCCAGAAACAGAACCAAACTCTTGATGCCTAGGTGTGGGGTGTGTTTACCAAGACTGAGCAGGCACAGAGGCATCTGAGAGTAGACATGAAGCATGTTTGTGAATGACAAACATTGAGAAATTGAGTTTAGAAGGCATGTCACAAATTCTACGCAATGTTGGGGAAAGAAGGACCCCAACCTAGTTATAAAATAAATTGGGTGTCTTTTCCTGCTGCTTGGCCGGCCCTATGTGGAAGCAATCCATGGAGCTGACCTCCCGGTAAGGGGCTCGGCCAGTCCCTGGCCGAGTCCAACATTGCTCCAAGGGTTTGCTCACATGTGCGGAGTAGGGACCACACTGGCTGGACTTGGAGGCGAAGATTTGGGCTCTGCCCTTTCCTCCACCTCCATGCCAGCTGCCCCAGAAGAGAGACCCACCCATGCCAGACCCACAGCTCCTTTGGCGATATTCTTAGATAATACTGATTTTAGGATAAGGTCCTTCCCATGATCTTTCACATTTATACACTCTATACATTTCTAGACATGTTCTAACTGATGCCTGTCATCCCATTAGCCTAGTGGGAAGCCACACATCATGCGGTCAGTCATTCTCAACATTCAGACTCCATAGTTACTCAGGGCTTCATCCAAGCTTAAACTTGATCTTCCCCTATAAGTTTCATCAGTAAATGCTTGAGATGAGAGCTTTCTACTGATAGTATACCACCTACAGGGCAATGCCTGGCAAGCTACCTATGTTTTATTTGTTATGCCCAAACTAGTAACAATTATGGACCTCAATTCTATGACCTGAAATATGGTTTGAGGCTCTTCCTGTCCCTGGAGCAAGCAGATGCCCATGAGATACAGTTGCTTGCGACAGGACATATGGAAATGTTACTGGTGCCTGCTCTAGCAAATCGATGAACAACGGGAAGACAGTGACACAGTGATACAGTCTTTTCCTAGGCCAAATGATTCCTACATGATAGAGTGAAAACAATGATGAGGTTGTCTGAAAACCCAAGTATCTGTAATGGTTCTCTTCCTTCACCTCCCTCCTCTGTCCCTCCCTCCTCTTCTTCCCTCCCTCTCCCTCTTTCCCTCTCTTTCTTTATTCTTTCCTTCCATTTTGCTGAGAAGAGGAGAGAGCATTCTAAAAAAGTGAGTACTTTAAAACAATTTTTTTTTACTCCCCCTCCATGTTGGCGGGCGTGGCTACAGGTGTGCAGTCTCTGCAGCCAGCAACACCGGACAAGGGACAGACCAAACCCACAGCTGCGCCGCTCGTCCCACGTGGAGTATCTCATGGAGTCTCAGAGGATGGTAGACGGCTCAGCTCCTGGCTGAGTCCAACGGAGCTCCTAGGGTTAAGCAGACATGTGGGGGAGGCCACGCTGGCCTGACTTGGAGCAGGATTGGGCATCTCCCCATCCATGTCTGTGGGCATGGCTACACTGCAAAGCCTCCACAGCCAACAGCACTGGACAAGGGACAGACCAGACCCACAGCTGCGCCAGCTGTGGCACATTATTATCTAAGAGTCTTAGATAATAATGTAGGTTAGGACCAGGTCCTTCCCAGGATCTTTCACATTTATACACTGTAAGGTCATTGTAATTGAAACACGCTGGGGAGGTTTATGGGGAATGAAGAATTATAATGTCACACTAGAACTCACTATTGAATATACACATAGAGACTTACATCATAAACTGTTAATATCTGTAAGGCAAGCCACAAAGTGTAACAGAAGAGAGAGAGATACAGAGACAGAGATAGAGAGAGCACCTGAGCTGCACAGGAGGAAGAGAGCGGCATGGAACACCTTCAAGAACATCGAAGAAATAGCTAAAAGGTCAAAGAATCTCTGACTCCAGGCACAACTCTTCGACTCCACCATTCTCCCTGCATTAACATATGCCTCAGAGACCTGGGCCCTACAAAAGCAGGATGAGAATGCTATTCAGGTTTCCCAAAGAGGAATCAAAAGAGCTATGCTTGGAATATTATGCCTCACTCAAGTGAGAGAAGGAATCTAGAGTTCTGACCTCCATTGACGATAGAGAGTCAGGGATGATGTCTCGTTTGCCAAGATGTCGAAAATCAGATGGGCTGGACATGTAATGCTACTTAGAGATGACCACTGGACTAGAGCCATTACCAACTGGATCCCACAGGAAGTGGAAAGATCACGTGGCTGCCCACCCACAAGATGGTCAGACTTCTTCGTCAAGATCCTGAAGAAAGCGGTTTGAGGCTCTTTGTATTCCTGGAGCAAACAGATGCCATTGGGCTACATTGGCATGTGATAGGGTCAAATGTAAATGCTACTGGTACCCACTCGAGCAAATTGATGAATAATGGGATGTCAAGTGATCAAGTGATTTTGGGGGGGCATCTGGAGATGCTCAGAGGTTACCCGAGCTCTGCACTCAAGAATTATTCCTGGTGGTTCTCGGGTGACGATATGGGATGCCAAGGATTGAAGCCCCTACCCTATCCACTATAATATTGCTCTGAACCCAAATTGAGCACTTTTAAAGGAGGATAGATTAAAAAAATGCTGAGCACAATTTTCAGAAGCATACAGTGCTGAAGTTTCCCTACCTGTGTTTCACAGAGTCTTTGACATCTGAATTGCTGGTAAGACCCTTTGATACCTACTCCCACCTCACACTAGTGAACAGTTGACGTCAAGGTCATTTTCTTAATGTGTATCCTGCATAGTTACTTGGGGTTCCCACACTCAGAAGGGCTCTTATGTTTGAGACTGGAGAGACAGTATGAAGCGTGCTTGCCTTGAATGCGGTCAACCCAGGTTTACTCAGAATACCAAATGGTTCCCAAAACTCTCTGAGACTGATTCCTGAGTGCAGAGCCAGGAGTGACCCCTGATCACTGTCAGATGTGACCTACCCAAAACCAAAACCAACCCAAACCCTCCAAAAAAGGGCTTTTGCAGTTAGTGTCTTGGAATTGTGGGGTGTTTGTGTGTGTGTGTGTGTGTGTGTGTGTGTGTGTGAGTGTGCGTGTGTGTTTAATCCATATCTGGCTGTGCTCAGGGCTTACTCTGGGGGCTTTTTCTCAGGAATGAGATCGTTCCTGGTGGGCTCTGGGATCATATATGATCCCATATGCTGGGGCCAAACCCAGGTCAGCTGTGTGAAAGGCAAGTGCGTTACTGACTGTATGATCTCTCTAGTCTCTGTTCTGGAATTCTTAATATGTATTGAATGAGGGACCCTGCTTTTCTCAGTTAACACTGTATCTGGTATATTATTTAATGTGTTTGGACTGAGGCTTTAATTTTCCATCCAGGGTCCCTTGAACAAGGTATTTGATCTCAGCACCATTGAACTAGGTTTGAGCAAGTCTGGAAAGCAGGAAATGCTTCTCAAGATAAAAGTGCTGGGTGGACTATATAGATCAAGAAATTGCTTTGGTGATCATGCATCCAGTATACTGGATTAAATAATATACCAGAGACTCACAGACACGGGGCAGAGCTGCTACTGGCTCTCCCTGTGCCCAGACACTCACGAGGCTCCCGTGAGGGATGGCGGGTTCTAGCCCTGGCCCGCCACCCCAGCAGAGCCTTGCAACAAGCCAGACAACCCCCACTCCATGAGGGTCTCCATTTTCCACATCCAGACTTCCCTCTCATCAGAACTCCACCCCTGCAGACCAGCCTATCACAGCCTGGCTCGAGTGGCCGCTGTGGGCTGAGCGGTTCATCAATAAATGCTGGATTTAGAGATGACTACAAGAGTTTGCTACCCGCACGGCAGAGCTTGGCAAGCTACCCGTGTTGTATTTGATATGCCAAATACCAGTAACAATTATAGACCTCATTCCCATGACCTGATGGAAGGTTTGAGGCTCTTTATGTTCCTGGAGCAAGCAGGTGCCCTTGGGCTCTACTTGCATTAGACAGGTCATATGGAGATGTTACTGGTGCCTGCTCGAGCAAATCGATGATGAATGGGAAGACAGTGACAGTGACAATGATCATGCATCCAGCAGGATTGATTGAATGGCCTTAGAATTGGAGAGTGGCTCTTATGTAAGGAAGACCTGCTCTACTATCTGGACAGTGTGGGTCTTTGGTGTAGATTTTGTTATGCTTGTGATATATTTTTGAACAGCAGAATTTGTCAGGCAATGAGAGAGAATACCCATAGGGTAGATGAGGGCCATGGTCGAAGGATGATAAAGTCGTTCTTGTAGGTTCTAGTAGGCCACTATGGGTGGTGGTGTCATTTGTGCCATTTATTGTCATAGTAGTATAACTTATATCCTAAGAATTTTGAAATTGAAATATTTGAGAACCAGATTAGAGGAATGCCAGAGGACCTATGACTCAGGACTTTTGTCAGACTTAGGAAACTAGTGTCAAGTTCATTAGAATGTGAGTGTCTTCACAGATAATCAATGCACAGTAGCTTCCAGATTGAATGCTCTAAAACCTGGCCTTGTTTCTGCAGTGTTAGAATTATAGCATTGAGGGCCTGGATTTTCTGCTCCCGAGAAGAACAAGAAGGACTAGGAGTTTAGGTGGGGTGTCTTTGTGTACTACTGCTTTGGCAACTGGGGGCTACTGAGGCTTAGATATTTGGTGTCATCCCCAAGGTACCTAGATAAAGACTTCCATATCCTGACTCCCAAAGAAGTGCCTTTCCCATGAGAGCAGGCCAGCCTGTGGGGGAAACGCTGGTGCGCCCCATACAAAATTCAGGAGATTTTATGTTTTTTACAAAGTTCCAGATGTGGAGAAACACTGGTGCACCCCACACAAAATCTGGGAGCAGGTTCAGGGATCCCTTTCTGCCCCAGGGGATTGGCGGCCAGATGACAGAGAAACACTTGAGAATCCAGCAAAGTTTCAAAATGCTTTACTTACACAGGATTTGTCATACAAATCAGCAATAGGAAAACCTGGGACTCTGGGTTCCCAGCTGGACCCCAGCCACATGTAGACCAAGATGGCTGCCACCATGTATTAAGGCCTCTCAGAGAGGAGACAGTGAAGAGGCAAGAAGGGAAGCACAAACAGAAAGGGAGCAGAAAGATAGCAGGCTACAGTTTTAGTTTTAGTTTTGTTGTTGTTGTTGTTGTTGTTTTTGCTTTTTGGGTCACTCCTGGCAATGCTCAGGGGTTACTCCTGGCTCTTCACTTAGGAATTACTCCTGGCAGTGCTTGGGGGACCATATGGGAAGACAGGGATCTAACCTGGGTCGGCTGTGAGCAAGGCAAACACCCTACCTGCTGGGATATTGCTCTAGCCCCAGGCTACAGTTTTTATGTTCCCTGCAACATAGACTGCCCACTCCAATAGAGAGCAGTTAGGGTCAAATCCCCTCAGGTAATTTCTCCCAGGACCTCACCTAGGCTCTTTAAGATGTTAATGTTGTCAAGCCAAGGTCTGCCTTAGATGTGCCACTGCAGGGTAGAGTGGAGAAGGGGCTTCTGAGATGAACTGTATCTTACAATACAAAGTCATGCATCTGTACCAAAGAATAGTTCATAGCCAGTTATATATTTCTCCAAGCCTTCACAAGAGTCTGATCTTTACTTAGTGGTTGTTCTATATATTAGTCTTTGACTTATCAGAGAGCCATGCTTGCTTGTTTGGAGGCAAACAACATTTCTCTCTGGTCTAATTACTTAGAGATCCAACATGGCCAGGCAAATATACTGGTAAGATCTAGCTAGTCCCACGAAAATTGTGGCAGCATGAGAGAATATTTTTACTAGCCAGTATAGAATACATGGTCTGCCGCATTTAAACTGTCCTCCTCCTTTCTACAAAGTAACCTGTAGGAGGCAACTCCAGGCCAGATGCAGAGGCTCTGGGCAGAAGTGTACTGCAACACCAGCCCATGTGGCTTTTAGGTCTTCATGTTTGGCTTTATCTCCTGTTACAGAATTCAAGTGTCAAAGAGTTAGTGAAATTGAGGGGATTGAGGAGTGAATGTAATCTTTTGGGTCTTTCCAACGTTCTGCAACTGACCATCCTTATTTCTCATTTAGTTTCTTTTCTTTTTTTTTTGCATTTTGGGTCACACCTGGTAATGCTCAGGGGTTACTCCTGGCTCTGTACTCAGGAGTTACTCCTGGCATTGCTCTGGGGATCATATGGGATGCCGGGGATTGAACCCGAGTCAGCTGCGTGCAAAGCAAAAGCCCTACCTGCTGGGCTATCGCTCCACCCCCTCATTTAGTTTCTATATCGTAAAACTGGAAAGGTGGCATAAGGCAATTTTAGAGAGTTAACACATGAGATGGTAGCTCTCAAACTTCCGACAGATCTAGGAACTCATTTTTTTTTTTCAGAGTTTTAATTTCTTTTTTTTTTAAGTATTTTATTATACCACCGTGAGATATACAAATAAAAAAGATATACAATTAAAAGTTCATGTTTGGGTTTTGGTCATACAGTGTTTCAGCACCCGTCCCTCCACCAGTGCCCATCTCCCACCACCAACATCCCCCGGTTCCCTCCCCCTTCCCCAGCCCTGCTCCATGGCAGGTTCTTTATTTCTTTCCTTTTCTCTCTCTTTCTCTTTTCCTTCCCTTCCAGACTATGGATTACAGAACATACATTAAAAGGTTGTCATGTGTATCCTTTTTGCCTCTATTTAATGCTCAGTTCTAGGTTGGCGTTAGTACCCTCGACTATTATTAGCACCCTGTTCCATTTTCTGTCTTACCTAAACTCTGACTCCCACACTTTTGTGATAATCTCCATCTTTGACAAGACCTCCTGATATATGTTTCACTTGACCTTGGATATTGGTATCATAATATGTACATATATATTTATGCCATGCAAATAAATGCAGTCATTCTGTATCTGTCTCTCTCCTTCTGGCTAATTTCGCTCAACATAATCTTCTCCATGTCCATCCATTTATAGGCAAATTTTATAACTTCATTTTTCCTAACAGCTGCATAGTATTCCATTGTGTAGATGTACCAAAGCTTCTTTATCCAGTCATCGATTTTCGGGCACTCTGGTTGCTTCCAGATTCTGGCTATTGTGAATAATGCTGCTATGAACATAAAAGTAGGGATGGTGTTTCCGCTGCGTATTTTTGGTTTCCCAGAGTAGATTCCCAGGAGTGGTATGGCTGGGTCAAATGGGAGTTCAATTTCTAGTCTTTGGAGGAAAGTCCATATTGTTTTCCAGAAAGGCTGTACCAGCCGGCATTAGGAACTCATTTTTTGTGGGGAGGGTTACACATGCAATGTTCAGGGGTTACTCCCTACTTCTACGCTCAGTAATTACTCCTGATGGTGCTTGGGGATCATATGGGATGTTGGGGATTAAACTCAAGTCAGTTGTCTGCAAGGCAACCATCCTACCTGCTGTGCCATCACTCTGGCCCCTCTAGAGACTCTTCTAACCATCCACTTTACTTCTCTTTTGGATAAATTAACCAACTGTCGCTAGAAACTTGACCTCATGACTGTTGCAAGTGATAGGGATATCCCTGAGAAGAGTGGAGTGCATGCACAAAGAAAAAGTAGGGCACACTCAGAAGTTATTTCCACTATTTTGGGTTATGTATATGACTGAAAAATGTGGAAATCTTGCTAGGTATCTGTAGACTCAACGTGAATGCAATGGCCACTTTCAGTGATTCTGCAAGAATTGTTGGATTAACGTGTTTGATCTGGGAGTTGGTTGATATCTAGGAATCTGTAGGGTGGTTGGGAGAGAGCAAAAAATAGGAGCAGGATGATATGTTTTTACTTGGTGCTCCTTCTTTTCCAGGAGGTTGTACATTATTAGAAGAGAATGTGGTTATGCTGATAAGACTTCTCCAAGTTTTCACCAGTCTTGAGCAATTTCCTCTGTGGATAGAGTCTGGAAATGGAATGTGAAAATGCTGGATTTGAGGGAAACAATCCTGCAGAGGCCGGGGTTTTGGTTTGCCAAGAAGAGCATGTTTGTTTGGGTCAGCACATTTGTTGGGGTCCAAGGAGTTTTGAGTGACCTTATTCTCTCTCCGTATAGCTGTGAATAATCTGGCCCTTCAGTCCTAAAGTGAGACCAAGAAAACATGCTTTCTCATAGATGTTTCACTGAATAAGCAGCTGAAACATGCTGGTTGGGTCATAGTTCTGAGTGATTGTTGATTTGCAATTGATCTTTTGGGTAGAAAAGTGCCTCTGGAAAAAGCCATGGGAGGATGCAGTACTGGACATCCCTGAGAAGTTTGAAGAAAAGATATTAATATGTTTGTGTGGCATGCAGTACACGTAAACTTTGACATCAGGGTCATTCTCCCTCTCAGATAGCTTAAACTCTTTGGTCATTAGGAGAATTCTTTGGTGATATCTCCCTTCCTGTAAACCTTTAGTGGATTTTCAAATGCTCCTAGTCAACATGCAGATGGTGCTTTGCTAGCACAGTGACTGATACTTGTTGGAACCTTCAGTGATGGGGATGATGTGAAAAAGGAACACTCATCCATTCCTGGTGAGAATGTTGTCTGGCATAACCCCTCGGAAAACAGTATGGAGAATTCTCAGTAAACTTGGAATTGAACTGCCATATGACCCAGCAATTCCACTTTTAGGCATCTACCCTAGGACAGAAAAACACACAAAAGGACATGTGCACACTTATTCATTGATGCAGTGTTATAATAGCTAAGATATGGAATCAATCTAGGAGTTCAATGACAAATAAATGGATTATTGGTGTTCCTTCGGTGGGCAGGCCCCCTAGGAACTTTGAGAAGGGGACCAAGCCACACCCAGCTTCTTCGGACTGCCCTCCTGGCGCCATCCGCCCCGATGCCCAGCAGCTCCCCACTCTCCCCACCAGGTGCGTTCCCGCGGCAGGCAGGCCCCAAGGAACTCTGAGAAGGGGACCAAGCCACACCCAGCTTCTTTGTACCACCCTCTTGATGCCATCCGCCCCAACGCCCAGCAGCTCCCTGCTCTCTCCACCAGGTATGTTCCCGCGAGAGGTTAGGGCCGGGATGTATAGCAAAAAATGCCCCTACATTTTTTGCTATACATCCCTAACTGCAAAGTAATACAGGCACCTGCTAACTCTGTTGACTAGTCACCCAGAACACACATTTTCAACCTACGATAGTCATTATGGTAAAGCATAGCAGAATTCCTTCAAGCTCTACGATTGAAGTCACTGATACAGATGAGTCAAGCATTAACAATGAGCTATATAACCTCTCTGAAAAGGAATTTTGGAAGGAACTGTTAAAGATTCACAAGGAACTCAAAGAAACAATGGAATACAAAGTCAATAAAATACAAGAGGACATGAGAGCAGAATTGAGTAAATTTCAGACCAAAGTACAAGCAGAAATGACAGTTATTAAAAATGAGGTAAGTGAACTGAAAAACACAGAGGAAGGCCTCCAAAGCAGAGTGACAGCTACTGAAGAAAGAATTAGTGATCTCGAAGACGAGGTTCAGAGATTCTGTAGACAACACCAGAAGATGGAAAAAGACTCACAATCAATGAACAGACTACCAGAGAAAATCGGGATGAAGCCAAAAGGAACAACATATGCATCACTGGGGTCCCAGAAGGGCAAGAAGAAAACCCTGATGAAGAAACTGTCAAAGTCATCATCGCTGAGAAGTTTCCCGAACTGAAGAAAGCATGCTCCCAGATACAGGAGGCCCGTAGGATACCAGCTAAAAGAAACCCCAATAAGAATACTCCAAGACACATCCTTATTAAAATGACAAAAATGATAGACAGAGATAGAATACTGAAAGCAGCAAGATCAAAGAAGGAAATCACATACAAAGGAGCATCCCTGAGATTTACAGCAGATTTCTCAGATGAAACACTCCAAGCCCGAAAACAATGGTGGGATATTGTGAAAAGACTCAATGAACTGCAGCCTTCCCCAAGAATTCTTTACCCAGCTAGACTTACTTTCAGATGTGAGGGAAAGATACACAACTTCATGGATAAACAACAACTCAGGAAATTCATAGACTCAAAACAACTTTAAAAGAAGGATTGAAGGCTCTATTGTAAAATAAGACAATCCAAAACCACAACAAGTTTAAACAGAAAGATGGCACAAAATCCAATGACAATAATACCTCTCAACGTCAACGACTAAATGCACCAATTAAGAGACACAGGGTGTCAAAATGGATTAAACAACTGAATCCAACATTCTGCTGCCTACAAGAAACACATCTGAATAATCAGAGCAAACACAGACTCAAAGTCAAAGGCTGGAAGACCATTCTCCATGCAAACAACTCCTCCAAAAGGTGGGTGTGGCCATACTCGTATCTGACAATATAGACCTCAGGCTGAAAAAGGTTAAAAGGGACAATGAAGGCCATTTCTTAATAATTAAGGGGTATGTATACCAGGAAGAAATCACACTACTAAACATATATGCCCCAAACGAGGGGCCAGCAAAATACTTAAAATGACTATTAATAGTCCTCAAAGAAGACATTAACAGTAGCACAATAATAGTTGAAGACTTCAACACTGTCTTATCGACTATGGATAGATCGACGAGACTGAAACTCACCAGGGAAATACTGGACCTGAAGGAAGAAATGGAAGAAAGAGAGCTGGTTGATATATACAGGGCTTTTCATCCCCAAAAGATGAATACACATTTTTTCCAGTGCACATGGAACATTCTCCAAGATAGACCATATACTGAGCCAAAAAGCATACCTCAACAAAATACAAAAGATAGAAATTGTGTCAACTATCTTTTCAGATCACGATGCACTGAAAATAGTAGTTAACCATACGCAGCAGGGAGTCAAAACAAACACCTGGAAACTGAACAGCTCACTGCTGAACAACAAATGGGTCATAGAAGAAATCAAACAGGAAATCCAAAGATTCCTAGAAACAAATGACAATGAAGACACCAACTATCAGAACTTGTGGGACACAGCAAAAGCTGTGTTAAGAGGAAAGTTCATAGCTCTGCAACCATTCAAAAGGAAAGAAAAAAGGGCCCACATAAATAACCTGACCTCACAGCTGAAAATATTAGAAAAAGACCAACAAAAGAGGCCCAACCCAGGCAGAAGGAAGGAAATAGTAAAACTTAGGGAGGAAATCAATGAGCTGGAAACAAACAAACAAACAAAAAACAATCCGAAAGATTAATGAAACCAAGAGCTGGTTCTTTGAAAAAATAAAGAAGATTGACAAACCATTGGCAAGACTTGTAAGGACAGCGAAAGAAAGAACCCAAATAAACAGAATCAGAAATAAAAATGGTGACATCACAACAGAAAAGACAGAAATCCAAAAGATCATCAAAGATTACTTTGAGAACCTGTATGCCACGAAACATAAGAACCTAGAAGAAATGGATAAATTCCTGAAGTCCTATAACCTCCCACGATTGAAACAAGAAGACGTCCAATACCTGAATAAGCCTATCGCTATCAAGGAAATTGAAACAGTAATTAAAAGTCTGCCCAAACACAAAAGCCCAGGTCCAGATGGGTTCACTAGTGAATTCTACCAAACCTTTAATGAAGTCCTACTGCCAGTCCTTTTCAAGCTCTTCCAGGAAATAGAAGAAACAGAAACACTCCCAAACAGCTTCTACGAGGCACACATCACCCTGATACCCAAAGCAGGGAGAGACAACAGAAAGAAGGAAAATTACAGACCAATCTCCTTGATGAACAGAGATGCTATGATCTTCAACAAAATACTAGCAAACAGAATCCAAAGACTCATCAAAAAGATTATACATCATGACCAAGTAGGATTCATCCCGGGAATGCAAGGATGGTACAACATTCACAAATCAGTCAACATAATACATCATATCAATAAGAGAAAAAATAAAAACCATATGATCCTATCAATAGATGCAGAAAAAGCATTTGACAAGACCCAGCACCCATTAATAATTCAAACCCTCCAGAAAATGGGAATTGAAGGAAGCTTCCTCAAGATAGTCAAAGCCATCTACCAAAAGCGCACAGCGAGTATCATTCTCAATGGGGAAAATTGAAAGCCTTCCCCTTAAGATCAGGAACACGACAAGGTTGCCCTCTCTCACCTCTTTTATTCAATATAGTACTGGAAGTACTCGCCATAGCAATCAGAGAAGAAAAAGGACATTAAGGGCATCCATATAGGCAAGCAAGAAATCAAGCTATCATTATTTGCAGATGACATGATATTATACTTAGAGAACCCTAAACTCTCCACCCAAAAACTCTTAGAAACAACAAATATGTATATTAGAGTGGCAGGGTACAAAATCAATACCCCAAAGTCGGTGACTTTCCTATACACAAATAACAAAAGAGAAGAAATGGATATTAAGAAATTGATTCCATTCACAATTGTACCACAGAAAATCAAATACCTAGGAATCAACTTAACAAAGTGTATAAAGGACCTATACAAAGAGAACTACTACAAGACACTGCTTCAAGAAATAAAAGAGGACACAAGGAAATGGAAACACTTTTCCTGCTCATGGATGGGGAGAATTAACATTGTCAAGATGGTAATACTCCCTAGAGCTTTGTACAGATTCAATGCGGTTCCTATAAGGATACCCATGACATTCTTTAAAGAAATTGACCAAACACTCCTGAAATTCCTATGGAATAACAAACCCGCTACGGATAGCTAAAGCAATCCTCGGGAAAAATAAGATGGGAGGCATCACCTTTCCCAACCTCAAACTGTACTACAAAGCAGCAGTGGTACTGGAATAAAAACAGACCTGTGGATCTATGGAATAGAGTTGAGTATCTGACACCCACCCTCAAAGACATTATCAGTTAATCTTTGATAAAGGTGCAAAGAGTCCAAACTGGAGTAAGGAAAGCCTCTTCAACAAGTGGTGCTGGGAAAACTGGACAGTTCCAACCTCCGTCGCTATTCCAGAATCAGGGACGCTGTCTCATTTTCCAAGGTATCAAAAATCAGATGGGCTGGACATGTAATGTGATTTGGAGACGACTGCTGGACTAGAGCCGTTACCGACTGAATCCCACGGGATGTCAAAAGATCACATGGCCGCCCACCTACAAGATGGTCAGACTTCCTTGTCAAGACCCTGAAGGAACAGTTTGAGACTCTTCATATTCCTGAATCAACCAGATGCCATTGGGCTACATTGGCATGTGATAGGGTCCAATGGAAATGTTACTGGCGCCCGCTCGAGCAAATCGATGAATAACGGGATTCAAGTGATCAAGTGATTATATGGAATGTATTATATGGAATATATTATTATTATTTTGAATGGCACATGAATAATTTTGTGGTGAGTATGGGTAAATAAATGGTACTCTACACTTATTTGTAGTTAATCAATGCATAAAGTTAGCTTTTTATAACAAAATTCGCAAAGCAATTCTCTTTTCTCTTCTCTCGTCTCTCCCTCATTCCTCCCTTCTCCCTCACATCTCCTCTCCCCTCTCGTTCTCTCTTAAGATTGTAAGACCTGGACCAAAAATCCACCTTTCATTCTATGTCAAAGATTATTACTTCTTTTCTGGAAACATTGCCATGAATCTATCAGAATAAAAATTTAAAATATTTTGATGTAAGTAATATGATAGTTGGAGTTTGTTTTACACATTTAGTAATTCTAAAAAATAAATCCACTTCACTGCCTAATTCAGAGTTATCATAACTCTTTGAATCAATTTATTTGTCATCAAGACTTTATGATATCTGGTTAAAAATTCACTTGATCACTTGATCACTTGAATCCCGTTATTCATCGATTTGCTCGAGCGGGCGCCAGTAACATTTCCATTGGACCCTATCACGTGCCAATGTAGCCCAATGGCATCTGGTTGATTCAGGAATATGAAGAGCCTCAAACCGTTCCTTCAGGGTCTTAACAAGGAAGTCTGACCATCTTGTAGGTGGGCGGCCACGTGATCTTTTGACATCCTGTGGGATCCAGTCGGTAACGGCTCTAGTCCAGCGGTTGTCTCCAAATCGCATTACATGTCCAGCCCATCTGATTTTCGATGCCTTGGCAAAAGAGACAGCGTCCCTGATTCTGGAATAGCGACGGGAGGTCAGAATTCCGTATTCCTTCTCTCACTTGAGTGAGGCGTGATATTCCAAGCATAGCTCTTTCGATGCCTCTCTGGGAGACCCGAATAGCATTCTCATCCTGCTTTCGTAGGGCCCAGGTCTCTGAGGCGTATGTTAATGCAGGGAGAACGGTGGAGTCGAAGAGATGTGCCCGAGCCGGAGGTTCTTTTGTCCTTTTAGCTATTTCTTCGATGCCTTTGAAGGCATTCCATGCCGCTTCTCTTCCTCCTGCGCAGCTCAGGTTTTAGGTCGTTCATCATGTTGACTTCTCGACCTAGGTACACATAACTGCTGCATTCAGAGATGTTTGTTCCATTGAGAGTGAATGGGGCCTCTGGAACTAGTTCATTTCTCATGAACATAGTTTTCTTCAGATTCAGCTGTAGACCTACCTTTCCACATTCTCGGTCAAAGTCAGCCAGCATTTGTGCCGCTTGGCTAATGTTTGGTGTTATTAGAACGATGTCATCAGCGAAGCGGAGGTGGTGTAGTTGCCGACCATCTATCTTCACTCCCATTCCTTCCCATTCTAATTGTCTCATGATGTTCTCGAGGGTGGCACTGAAGAGTTTTGGTGAGATGGTATCACCCTGTCGAACCCCTCTTTTGACATCAATGATCACTTCTTTGTAGAATGGTGAGATCCTGGTGGTGAATCCGTAATACAGGTTAAAAAATTATGAGAAGTTAAAGTGTTGCCATTTTTAGTGCATACTCCCCAGAAGCCTCTTCACTTTCTGGAAGTGAGTTTTTTGTGAATATGCTATAGCATTTAGTTAAGAGGAAAGAAAAACCTGGGAGAAGATACTGAATCAGCTACTACTACTACTACTACTTACTACTACTGCTGCTGCTACTACTACTACTACTGCTACTACTGCTACTACTACTGCTACTACTTCTACTACTACTGCTACTACTACTGCTACTACTACTACTCTACTACTACTACTACCACCACCACTACTACCACAATCACCACTACCACCACACCACCACTACTACCACTACTACCACTACTACTACCACTACTACTAGCACCACTACTACTACCACCACTACTACTACTGCTACCACCACTACTACTACTGCTACCACCACTATCATCAACACCACCACCACTACCACCACCACTACTACTACTACCACCACCACTACTACTACTACCACCATTACTACCACCACCACCACCACCACCACCACCACCAAAATTATCAGTCTTAATCTTTAAAGTTCTTGGTCTCCTCCACCTACAGCAGAGTAATGGCATCTTCATTACTTTCAAATTCCATAAACCCGGCCCTCAGTTTCATAGATATTTGGGAAAGATAGTGATAAAGGAAAGAGTTTTTTTGCATTTTGGAGATTGGATATAACAAGATAAAATTATGTTTTGTTGTTGGCTTTACAGAAAAGGTAAAAGATTCTCTTTTTCTGAATTTCAATAAGAGATGAGAGTTCCCAAAACTAATCATTCTCTGGTCTGGCATCCTGTGGGAAGAGGTAGCAACTTAATGGTGTCAGATGCCAATCATTGAGGCAAGAACATGGCTTGGTCTACTTATCCCTAGCCATTTCACACTGACACTATCAATTCCCTCACAAATGAAGCCTTTAATTCTTTTTTTTTTTTTTTTTTTTTTGCTTTTTGGGTCACACCCGCGACGCTCAGGGGTTACCTCCTGGCTCTGCACTCAGGAATTACTCCTGGCGGTGCTCAGGGGACCATATGGGATGCCGGGGATCAACCCAGGCCAGCACAGGCCGGCCGCGTGCAAGGCAAGACGCCCCTACCCGGCTGGGCTATCAATTCTTATCTTCTATCTGGAACTCTCCCCACCTCTACCTTTGCTTAAACTGGCCATGACCTGGGACACTTCTGGCTGTGTACTATCCTATCATTCAGGGATTGTTTACTAATTTCTCTGGCTTCTCTATTTACCAAATAATTATTGGACATCAGCGTTGTGTCTTGATCACTCTTTTTATTGGGCTTGATGCAAGATTAGTACTTTTGTACATTTTGATTTATTTTTATTTTGGGTGGTGGCCCCTAAAGTAGTATTCATAGGCCTGAAGGCCCCTTATTGAAATTCTCAGTCACTGGCCCTGTGGTTCAGTGCAAGGGCCTGGGAATGAAGTGCTTCTCAGGGTCTGTAGTGCCAGGGACTTAGGGCCACTCTGGCAGTGCTTGGGGGTCTTCCGGATCATATCAGCAGTACCAGGGATTGAAATGGAGGTGCCTCCATGCAAAGCATGCACCCCAAGCCATACAGTGTGTCTTAAGCTCTTGTTACACATTTTTGAAGTATATGAACAAACTAATCTTTGAAATAGCAATTTTGCTACTATTTCAGAGTGGGTTTCTAAAATAGTCTAGTTTGTCATTTCTATTTTAAAAATTGAAGACACATTAGCTTGTATCCTTTTTGTCAAGTTTCCTTTGGAATTAATAATACAAAGTTTTTCTTTTTTGTGTCACACCCAGCAGTGCTTAGGAGTTACTCCTGACTCTGCTCTTAGAAATTACTCCTGGGGCCGGAGTGATAGCCCAGCGGGTAGGGTGTTTGTCTTGCATGCGGCTGGCCTGTGCCGACCTGGGTTCGATCCCGGCATCCCATATGGTCTCCCTGAGCACTGCATTCTCTGAGTGAAGAGCCAGGAGTAACCCCTGAGCATTGCCGATGTGACCCAAAAAAGCAAAAAAAAAAAAAAAAAAAAAAAAGAAAAAGAAAAAAGAAATTACTCCTGGCAGTGCTCAGGGAAACATATGGGATGCCAGAATTGAATTTGGGTTGGCTGCATGCAAGGCAAATGCCCTGCCCACTGTGCTATCACTCCGACCCTAGAATTAATATTGTATGAAAGAATATACTGCTTTATCTTTATTGTAGACAAATACAAAAAACAAACTTTACTAAGTACAATTAAAGTAGTGAAACAATATGTTGTTAGTTTTAAGCCCGGTTAGCCTAAGTTATCCATGCATGCTTAGTTTGATGACATCTATGACAGATATACTACCAGGTAGGTAAGTCAAGGAGACAGAACATAGTTCTTTCCCCAACTCATTATTGCTCCTAGGAAAGAAGACAACTTCACTCTAGGTTAGGAATTTATAACTGGTTGCAGTCCTCATGGACTTGCACAGTAAGAATGTTTCCAACTCTAGTTCATTACTTGCACAGTAAGAATGTTTCCAACTCTAGTTCATTAAGAAAGGGGAGCTATTTTATTGTGATTTAGTCATTCCAAGTTTTTCTTATGTTCTTGAAAGGGAGGGCACAAGAAAATATTAGTTGATGGCAAAACTTTGTATTATTTCTCTTCTTCTAATATTAAAGATTAAAAATTAAAGCTTCAGTTTATTGATATTATCCCAGAATTCAAACATCCAACAATATACTCATTCAATAACTCATTCAACAGTTATGAACTGGGACTTTATTAACTGGGAGGTTATTAATAAATCTCCAGTGGACTTATCCTATCTTTGAACAAAAACTCAGACACACACTCACACATACACAAAACACACAAACAGAAAATTACAAAGAAGGTTGGAGCATACTTGTGAACTATGAAGGAAACAACCCAAAGACAAAAAGACAAAACTTAAAATATACCTATATTTAGAAATAATTGTCGAGAATGCCTCTTGAATTTATATTAAATAAATTCCTTAAAGATGAGAGAAATACCATTTTAAGCAAGGGTAATGCAAAAGTTCTGAAGTGGAGAATATTTGAAAAGATTCAACGGTGACACGGGTGTGGTGAAAATGTTGAGAGGTGAGTAGCATGGTGAGTCTGGGAGGACAACTGGTGACAGATCACATGGTCCGGATGGCAAGGAATAGAGAATAATTTCCCTTTTTCCAATAGAATTCAACAGAAAAGAATTAGGTTGAACTGTGACAATTCATGTACATTTCTTGGCATTACTCCAGCAGTTTGGTGTTATTAGAACAAGCGGCACAAATGCTGGCTGACTTCAACCGAGAATGTGGAAAGATAGGTCTACAGCTGAATCTCAACAAAACAATGTTTATGAAGAATGAACTAGTTTCAGAGGCCCCATTCACTCTCAATGGAACAAACATCTCTGAATGCAGCAGTTATGTGTACCTAGGTCGAGAACTCAACATGACAAATGACCTAAAACCTGAGCTGCGCAGGAGGAAGAGAGCGGCATGGAATGCCTTCAAGAGCATTGAAAAAATAGCTACAAAGACAAAAGAACCTCTGGCTCTGGGCATATCTCTTCGACTCCACCATTCTCCCTGCTTTAACATATGCCTCAGAGACCTGGGCCCTACGAAAGCAGGATGAGAACGCTATTCAGGTCTCCCAAAGGGGAATCTAAAGAGCTAGGCTTGGAATATCACGCCTCACTCAAGTGAGAGAAGGAATCTGGAGTTCCGACCTCTGTCGACGATCCAGAGTCAGGGATGCTGTCTCGTTTGCCAAGGCGCCGAAAATCAGATGGGCTGGATATGTAATGCAATTTGGAGACGACTGCTGGACTAGAGCCGTTACCGACTGGATCCCACGGGATGTCAAAAGATCACGTGGCCGCCCACCTACAAGATGGTCAGACTTCTTCATCAAGACCCTGAAGGAATGGTTTGAGGCTCTTCATTTTCCTGAAGCAACCAGTTGCCATTGGGCTACACTTGGCACGTGATAGGGTCAAATGGAAATGTTACTGGCACCCACTCGAGCAAATCGAATAACATGATGTCAAGTGATCAAATGATCAAGTGACTCCAGCAGTTTCTAAGAAGTAGTTTGAAAATCTAAGAGACGTGAGTAGGAATATTGGTGGTCATGGTCAGGTGTGAAGCTGATGGTTGTGGTGGAATCATTGTGGCTATAGTTTTAGAGTTAGTACTGGTCATTTTTGTGTGTTGGTGGTGATGGTTGGTATGAAGTGGTAATGGAAATGATTAGAGTGATGATAGTGACGGTATGGGGTGGTGGTAGGTAGAGGTAGAAGCAATTTGGAAGCACTTGAAGCAGTTAAGGAAGAAGGTGAGAGTGGCTAAAGTAGTATTAATGAATAAAGAGAAATGGCCATCGTGTAGCACATTTTTGGGGATTATATCACAGGACACTGTTAATCTGAGTAGGAGAAAAGAGGAAATCAGTGTTCTGCCTAAATCACCACCAGCTAGAGGTAGCCTAAATTTCATTTGAACCCTGTTTATACCCACTTTGGCTGTGGAGTTCATGGGCCATCCACTGGGGCCATACCGAGGCAGGTAGAAAATCCTATCCAGGGATCAGGGAAGAAGTTGACCTATGTCTATTACAGAAAGACATTGCTGTCAGCAAAGTTATTTGCGTTTTCAGGAATGGGAGAGATTGTCTAGTGAGAAAAGAGAACTTGAAATGTGGCACTCTGGGGAGGGTTTGGAATCCTGAAAGGAACTAGAGCCTATTGTGGTGGAAGGTGGTGTGTGATTGTTTACTGGCCCATTTCTATCTTGGAATTTTGTAAATTAAGTTCTAAATAGAAATTCTATAAAATCTTAGGACCTATTTGAGAGAGAGGGTACTTCTGTGTCCAAGGAGGAGGAATTTTGTCATGTCCTCTTGGCAAACTCTGCCAGAAACATAGCTGTTATTTACTGTGAAAACAAAAGACCTGTGATGTCTTGTCATGGAATAAAGAGTAGAATTCAGAAAATTATCCACCATGGGACTCAGTGAGGAGGGGAACTTTTCTCAGAGAGAATGTGAGCTTCAGCATGTCTGCTTAAGTGTATGTAGTTAAGTTTAGTTTAACTCCCTGCTTGTTTTGTTCCTTGCTCTTTTATAAAAAACAATGACATGGAGACTTAGAAGGTGATATTTAGCAGGTAATTATTAGGAGAACTTGTCTCAAGAAAGGCAATATATGTGGTAGTGAAGATGGTGTATGCTTGCCAGAGTAAAGCACAATGGTTTTGGTAAGGAATGACTATATTGGAAATTACTATAAAGAGGTGACGGGGGCAATTGCCATGGGTAGAAAACTCTCTGTGAGATCCCAGAGCATCCCTGTAGCTAAGCAAAAGATATTTCCTTTTATTTCTATCACTATCACTATCTTCCCGTTTATCATCGATTTCCTCGGGCGGGCCCCAGCAACATCTCCATATGTCCTGTCTCATGTTAGTAGAGCCCAAGGCATCTGCTTGCTCCAGGAACATAAAGAGCCTCAATCCATTCCGGAATGAGGTCTATAATTGTTACTGGTATTTGGCATATATATCAAATACAACATGGGTAGCTTGCCGAGGCTCTGCCGTGCAGGTAGCATACTCTTGTAGGCATCTCTAAGTCCAGCATTTATTGATGAACCGCTGCTGCACGAGCCGGGCGCTGATAGGCTGGTCTGCTGGGTGGAGGTCTGACGAGAGAGAAGTCCGGATGTGGAAAATGGAGGCCCTGGAGTGGGGGGTCGTCTGGCTTGTTGCGAGGCTCTGCTGGGATGGTGGGCCAGGGCTAGAACCCACCATCCCTCCCGGCACCTTGTGAGCGGCTGGTCACAGGGAGAGCCAGTAGCAGCTCTGCCCCATGTCTGCGAGTCTCTGGACCGGCATACCTGAGCCGGATTCCTTTTATTTATTTTTTAAAAAAAATTTTAAAACATTTTATTATACCACTGTTAGATATACAATTACAAGATGCTCATGTTTGAATTTTGGTTCTACAGTGTTCCAACACCCATCACTCCACCCCTGTCCATCTCCCATCACCAATGTCCCCACCTCCCCCTCCTCCCCCAGTCGGCCTCCATGGTAGGTTTTTCATCTCCTTTCTCTCTCTCTCTCCTTCTCACTTCCCTTTCTTACACATTGTAGATTGTAATATATTCTAGAACATGATTGGTTCCACTAGTTTGATGTACTGGGTCCGGACCACAAAAATGGCAGCTATTATGGTGAGCAAGTCCCATCCAGCTGCTTCTGAGGCCCTACAGAGGTGATGGGCCCACTCCCAAAACCCATCTTGCCTCCTGGGAGCCTCATGGTCAGCTGAGCTAGGGTAGAACAGGATGGCAGCTCTCCCACATGCGTCTTAGTCTCTGCATCATGGCCAAAAGCCCTGAGGCAGTTTGTGGGCAGAGCCACCAGGCTTCTGGGCCATGTCAGAGAGGAGAATGGGGGACCCCAGCTCCATCTCCAGGAACACCCAGTGACTTCCACCTCCAAGAGCCGCCTACCTGAGCTTGAACTCGGCTGCTCTGAGCTGGTTTTGAGATCAGCATCTCTCTTGCATGGGTTCTGAAGAGCTGTGAGGTTCGGACCACGAAAATGGCGGCTATTATGGTGAGCGAGTCTCATCCGGTTGCTTCCATGGTCCTACAGGAAGTGATGGGCCAACACCCAAAACCCATCTTGCCTCCAGGGAGCCTCATGGTCAAGCTGAGCTAGGGGAGAGCCGGATGGCAGCTCTCCCCAGGCATCTGAGTCTCTGTATCATGACCTAGAACCCTGAGGCAGTTTGTGGGTGGGGCCATCCAGGCCTCTGGAACTGGTCAGAGAGGGAAAGGGGTACCTCAGTTCCATCTCCAGAAATGTCCATTGACTTCTGCCTCTGAAAGCCGCCTACCTGGACTCGAACTTGGCTGCTCTGAGCTGGTCTTGAGATCAGCTTCTCTCTTGTGTGGGTTCTGATGAGCTGTGGGGTCTGGACCATGATAATGGTGGCTATTATGGTGAGTGAATCTCATCTGGCTGGTTCTGAGGCCCTACAGAAATGATGGACCCACTCCCAAAATACATCTTGCTTCCTTGGAGCCTCATGGTCAGCTGAGCTAGGGGAAAGCCGGATGGCAGTTCTCCCCCGTCCATCTGAGTCTCTCATCTTTCTCTCTATCTCTATTTCTGCCTCTGTATTTCTCTCTCCTCCTACACCTTGTGACTTGCCTTATGGTTTATGATGCAGATTATCTATGTGTATATTGTGTATATTCAGTAGTGATTTCTGTTTTTTTTTTTTTTTTTTTTTTTTGGGGGGTCACACCCGGCAATGCTCAAGGGTTTCTCCTGGCTCTGCACTCAGGAATCACTCCTGGTGGTGCTCGGGGGACCATATGGGATGCCGGGATCCGGCCCGTGCAAGGCAAAACACACTACCTGCTGGGCTATAGCTCCGGTCCACAGTAGTGATTTATAATATTACATAGATTCCTCATCAATCGCCCCAGTTTGTTACAACTACAATGATCATTATGCTGTACAGATGTGAAAGATCCTGGGAAGGACCTGGTCCTAGCCTACTTTGTTATCTAAGTCTCTTGCGTGGCTGTGCTCTGTTCTTCCTATGTCAGACCATCCACCATCCAGGGCCCAAAGGGCAGAGCCCTGGGGGTGTAGGCAAGGCTATCTCCTGTCTGTTACCTGCCAGCAGCCGGGCACCACAGCCACACCTGCAACACCTCGAGGGGCAGGTGGCCTGAGATTTCCTTTTTAGAGCTGGAGTGAGCCCTCAAGACTGCAGAGCACATTTTGCATATAGGAGCAATAGGTTTGAACCCTGACATTGAACCCTAAGTACTGAGCTAGAAGTAGCCTCTGAGTTCAATTGGGTGTTGCCCAAACCCAACCCTCCAGATGCCCCCAAATTGAACCTGAGGATTTCCTTTTATTCTGATTTAAAATATTTTTGTTGATTTACTTGGGGAGCACAGTTAGTGGTATAGGGAGGCTATTCCCGGCTTGATTCAGGGTATTGCTCCAGATGGCAATTTGGGGACCATGCTGTATTGGAGATTGAACTTGAATTTCCTGCATGCAAAACATGCACTCTTGTGCTATGAGCTTACTCCTGGGCCTGGACCTTTGATTTAGAAGGAGGATTGAGCAAATCTGGAGTAATGGGATGAAAGGTAAAGGTATGTGAATGGCAGGTGGCAGAGCAAACGCCTGTCTAGAATGTAATGTTGCATGCTGGTTCAGGCTACAAATGGGCCCAAACTCAGGGCCCTTGGTAAGGAGAAACATTTAATGCAAGTTTGCTTAACAAACATTTCCTACTGATCATTTTGTGGGGATTGTTAGTGGGGATGGCAGTTTGGCTAATTAAGTGATGAGCCAAAAATGGGAAACAAAGGGGTCTGTTTGGTAACCTTGTCCTAGGAAAACCAGTCATCCATTGGCTAGTGCACGTTTCCTGCCATCAATGTCCTGCCCCTCCCAACTGTACTCACGGTTGACCTCTATAGCAGATACTTTTCTTTCTACTCTCTCTGTCTCTCTCTGTCTCTCTGTCACTCTCACTCACTCTCTCACTCTCATTTTCATTTTAGGTACTGTGGTTTGCAATGCTGTTACTAAAAGGAATCATACATATCATTTTACCTCCTTTCAGCACTCATTTTTTGTCCAAAGTGATCATTTCCAACTATCATTGTCATAGTAGTCCCTTCTCCATCCTTTTTTTATTCTTTCTGGGTCACACCCAGCAATGCTCAGGGGTTACTCCTGGCTCTCCCACTCAGGAACACTCCTGAGTGGAGCACTCCTGAGTCAGAGCACTCCTGTCTGTGCTCGGGGGACCATATGGGATGCCAGGAATCGAGCCTGGGTCAGCCACATGCTGATGGAGGACAGGTTTAGCTAATCTGGGAGCTTTGTTGTTTTGCCCACTCCCAGCTTAATCTATTTAAGTCAAGGTTCATTCTAATGAAACCTCTCTTCTATGGAAACACTGCTAGAGGGTGTGGCAGTTACAGAAGACACCTTGATTGAATAACTTCTGACTTATACATCTGCTAAGACTTCTATGTTTTCTAGATTGGGCACAGCTCCTCTTTATACCTACTGAAACCAGCGTGGGGCAGTTAGAATTTACCAGGAGACTACTACCCTGGCTACATTGAGACTATAGGAAGACTATAGGAAGGATCATACTAGTTTGCTCTAAGCAGGCGAGTGTGACCCTTTCAGTACATGAGAACAAGATACTCAGAATCACCCTGGTGCAGATAATAATAAGGACCTTGTGGGTACCATCTAGATTACATGGCGCTCATGAAATTAAGATGTATTACTTTATATCAGCCCTCTCTCTCTAGTGTTTTACATAAGAAATAATCTCGGGATTAGTCCTTGGCATAATCTTTGTTTATACCTGCAATAGGGTGTGGCACTATACTCTGTTTAGAGTTCTTTGTTGACATCCTCCCCTGGATTACTTTGGTGTATATAAAGGGACTGACTTGAGGCCCCTTTGGCCTTTTCACTTTCGGCTTTTGGCTCCCTGGACTTTTGGCTTTCAGCTTTTTGCTCTTTGGCCTTTTGCTCCTTCTTCTGGGTAGGACTCATCTCGGGTGATATCCTCTCTCTTTTTGGTGGGAGACTTAGGCTCTTTCGGTATGGTGTAAGTTTGGACCAGAGCTAGAGTTTGTTCATTATATTGGAGTGCTGTGGAAGAGCTTTTGTACTTATTAAAAGCCTTTAATAAGCCATGTTGTGAGGCTCTGCCACCCCAGCAGAGCCTCAAAACAAGCTAGACGACCCCCAACTCCATGGGGGCTGCCATTTCCCACTTTCAAACTTCCCTCTCGTCATAACTCCACCCAGCAGACCAGACTATCACAGCCCGGTTTCCGCTGCCACTTGCGGCTGCGTGGTTCATCAATAAATGCTTTATTTAGAGGTGACTACAAGAGTATGCCACCCGCAGCAGCAAGCCTGGCAAGCTGCTCGTGTCTTATTTGATATGCCAAATACCAGTAACATTTATATTAGGTCATTCCTATGACTCATTCCTATGGTCATAGGAATGAGTCAAATATCTCATTCCTATGACCTAATATAATGGTTTGAGGCTCTTTATGTTCCTGGAGCATGCAGATGCCCTTGGGTTCTACTAGCATGAGACAGGACATATGGAGATATTACTGATGCCCGCTCTAGCAAATAGATGATGAATGGGAAGATAGTGATAGTGATAGTGAAAAGCCTTTTTGGAACTGTGCCGGACTAGTGAGTTTTCATCTGTTCCCCGGCATCCCCGGAGGTAGAAGAGAACTTCTGCCCTGACACTGTGGGGGGACCCCAGCGTCTTCCCCCAACAACATGCAAGGCAAATGCTCTTCCTGGTGTGCTATCATTTCATCCCCCACTTCTCTGTCCTAACTTTACTTACCCTTCATCTTTATGGTAAGCTTCCTACTCTCTTTGGGTATTATTCACATACTGTTTTTTTAAGTGAGCACAATAATTATATCTTGTCCCATTTCCCTCTGACCCTAACCCTAACTCCATGTCCATCCATGTATAAGCAAGTTTTATGACTTTATTTTATCCTAATGGCTGCATAGTTTTCCATTGTGTAGATGTATTGTAGTTTATTTATCCACTCATATGTTCTTGGGTACTTGGGGTTGTTTCCAGATTCTGGCTACTGTGGATGTGTTGCAATGAATATAGAGGTATTGTATATTTGGGCCAAAGTATTGTTGGGTCATATGGAAGCTCAATTTCTAGTTTTGGGAAGAATATCCATACTGTTTTCCAGAAAGGCTATACCAGTCCTTCCCACCCCCAGTGAATGACAGAGTCCCTTTCTTTCTGCATCCATCATCCATGCCAGCTCTGGTTGTTTTTTTGATGTTACCCAGGTCTTAGAGATCTGTAATCTTTATCTAAGAAAATAATTTCAGGAGGAGAGTGTCGGGGATGCTGCTGGGGTCCCCTGACAGTATCAGGACAGACGTTCTCTTCTACCTCTGAGGATGCCGGGGGACGGATGAAAACTAAGTCCAGCACAGTTCCAAAAAAGGCTTTGAATAGAACAAAAACTCTAAAACCACAATTAAATACAATGAAGGAACTCTGGCTCTGGTCAAAACTTAGACCATACAAGACAGCCTAAATCTCCCACCAAAGAGAGAGGATCTCAAACAAGAGGAGTCCTACCCAAAAGAAGGATCAGGAAAAAGGGAAGGGGCCTCAAGTCAGTCCCCTTATAAATGCCAAAGTAATCCTATCTGTGACAGGGAGTATCCTGTCAACAAAGAACCCTAAACAGCTTGTACAAAGGGTTGTGCAACACCCTATTAATGGTATAAACAAAGGATTACACCAAGAACTAATCCCTTCTTCCGAGATTATCTCTTATGTAAAACACTTAAGAGAGAAAGAGAGGGCTGGTATAAAGTAATACATCTTAAATTCATGAGCTTCATGTAACCTAGATGGTACCCACAAGGTCCTTCTTATTTATTATCTGCACCAAGGTGATTTCTGAGTATCTTGTTCTCCATATACTGAAAAGGTCACACTAACCTGCGTGAGGGCAAACTAGTATGAGTCTTCCTATAATCTTTTTTTAAATATTTTATTATACCATTGTGAGATATACAATTACAAAGATAAACAATTACAAAGTTTATATTTTGGTTTTGGTCATACAGTGTTCCTACACTCGTCCCTCCACCAGTGCCCATCTCCCACCACCAATGTCCCCGGTTCCCTCACCCTCCCCCAGCCCGCCTCCATGGCAGGTTCTTTATTTCTCTCCCTTTCTCTCTCTTTCTCTTTTCCTTCCCTTCCAGATTGTGGATTACAGAACATATATTAAAGGGTTGTCATGTGTATCTTTTTGACTGTATTTAATGCTCAGTTCTAGGTTGGTATTAGTACTTTCGACAATTGTTAGCACACTGTTCCATCTTCTGTCTTACCTAGCCTCTGACTCCCACATGTTTGTGATAATTTCCACCTTTGACAAAACCTCCTGATACATGTTTCACTTGACCTTGGATATTGGTATCATAATATATGCATATATATTTATGTCATGCAAATAAATTCAGTCATGCTATATCTGTCTCTCTCCTTCTGGCTAATTTCACTCAAAATGATCTTCTCCATGCCCATCCATTTATAGGCAAATTTTATAACTTCATTTTCCCTAACAGCTGCATAGTATTCCATTGT
Organism: Cryptotis parvus; assembly: GCA_021461705.1. Lineage (NCBI taxonomy): Eukaryota > Metazoa > Chordata > Mammalia > Eulipotyphla > Soricidae > Cryptotis > Cryptotis parvus. The sequence continues at coordinate 5,014 of JAJIBD010021841.1, read as the reverse complement.
GTAGATGTACCAAAGCTTCTTTATCCAGTCATCGATTTTCGGGCACTCTGGTTGCTTCCAGATTCTGGCTATTGTGAATAATGCTGCTATGAACATAAAAGTAGGGATGGTGTTTCCGCTGCGTATTTTTGGTTTCCCAGAGTAGATTCCCAGGAGTGGTATGGCTGGGTCAAATGGGAGTTCAAGTTCTAGTCTTTGGAGGAAAGTCCATATTGTTTTCCAGAAAGGCTGTACCAGCCGGCATTCCCACCAACAATGGATGAGTGTCTCCTTTTTCCCCACATCCACGCCAGCACTTGTTGTTCTTGCTCTTTTGAGTATGTGCCAGTCTCTGTGGTGTGCAGTGGTATCTCATTGTCCTTTTGATTTGCATCTCTCTGATGACCAGTGATGATGAGCATTTTTTCATATGTTTTTTGGCCATTCGAATTTCTTCCCTTGCTGAAGTTTCTGTTCGTTTATTCACCCCATTTTTTGATGGGGTTGTTTGTTTTCTTCTTGTAAAAGTTCTGCCAGTGCCTGATATATCCTGGATATTAACCCCTTATCAGATGGGTATTGGGTGAATATTCTTTCTATTCTGTGGACTGTCTTTGTATTTTAGTCACTGTTTCTTTTGAGGTGCGGAAGCTTTTAGTTTCATGTAATTCCTTATGTTTATCTTTTCTTCTAGTTGCTTTGTTAGTGATATTTCACCTTTGAAGATGCCTTTAGCTTCAATGTCGTGGAGGGTTTTTCCTATATTTTCTTCAATATACTTTATTGATTCAAGTCTGATATTGAGATCTTTAATCCATTTTGATCTGATTTTTGTGCATGGTGTTAGACAGAGGTTCAAATTTATTTTTTAAATGTCGCTGCCCAATTTTCCCAACACCACTTGTTGAAGAGGCTTTCCCTTACTCCATTTTAGAGTCTTTGCACCTTTATCAAAGATTAAATGATCATGTGTTTGAGGTTGGGTGTCAGGATAATCAATTCTATTCCATAGGCCCACAGGTCTGTTTTTATTTAAATACCACGCTATTTTAATTACTACTGCCTTGTAGTACAGTTTGAAGTTGGGAAAGGTGGATGCCTCCCCATCTTCTTTTTCCCGAGGTTTGCTTTAGCTATCCTTGGGGGTTTATTGTTCCATACAAATTTCTGGAGTGTTGGGTCAATTTCTTTGAAGAATGTCATGGGTATCCTTATAAGAACTGCATTGAATCTGTGCAAAGCTCTAGGGAGTATTACCATTTTGACAATGTATATTCCCCCATCCATGAGCAGGGAATGTGTTTCCATGTGTCCTCTTTTATCTCTTGGAGCAGTGTCTTGTACAGGTCCTTTACACACTTGGTTAAGTTGATTCTAGATATTTGATTTTCTGTGGCACAATTGTGAATGGAATTGTTTCCTTAATATCCCTTTTTTCTCTTTTTGTTATTTGTATATAGGAAAGCCACCGACTTTTGGGTGTTGATTTTGTATCCTGCCACTCTACTATATGTGTATATTGTTTTTAGGAGTTTTTTTGTTAAGAGTTTAGGGTTCTCTAGGTATAATATCATGTCATCTGCAAATAATGATAACTTGACCTCTTCCTTGCTTAAATGGATGCCCTTGATGTCGTTTTCTTCTCTGATTGCTATGGCAAGTACTTCCAGTACTATATTGAATAAAAGAGGTGAGAGTGGGCAACCTTGTCTTGTCCCTGATCTCAGGGGAATGCTTTCAATTTTAACCCATTTAGAATGATGCTTTCTGTGGGCTTTTGGTAGATGGCTATAACTATCTTGAGGAAGCTTCCTTACATTCCCATTTTCTGGAGGGTTTTAATCATGAACGGGTGCTGGATCTCATCAAATGCTTTCTCTGCATCTATTGATACTTCCTATAATCTTAAAGGTAGTCTCAACATAGCCAGGGTCATAATCTCATGGTAAATCCTAATTGTCCCATGCTGGGTTGCAGTGAGTATAAAGAGGAGCTGTTCCCAATCTAGACTGGCCAGGCAGGCTCCAGGGGTTGTAGTAGAGCCCCAGGCCTCGGCAGAAGGTGGAACTTCAACCCCCAGAAGTCCGAGCGGAAGCGAGTAAAACGGACATTTTGAACTCTCACACCGGCCTGTGTCAAGTCTCAGGTATTCCCCCCTGGGGTGTGCAGCTGGCCAGGCAGGCGCCTGGGGTCATGGTAGAGCCCCAGGCCTTGGCAGAAGGTGGAACTACAACCCCCAGAAGTCTGAGCAGAAGCGGAAGTAAACAGAAATTTTGAACTCCTCAAACCAGCCTATGTCTGCCTCAGATACTCTCCTCTGGGGTGTGGCGGCTAGCCGGGCGGGTGCCTGGCGTAGTGGTAGAGCCCCAGGCCTCGGCAGAAGGTGGAACTACAACCCTCAGAAGTCCAGAGCAGAAGTAAACGGGACATTTTGAACTCTCATACCGGCCTGTGTCCGCCTCAGGTATTCCCCTGGGGAGTGTGGATGGCCGGGTGGGTGGCGCCTCACGCGGCTGCTTATTAATACAAACACTAGGAAATTCAACACCAAGGGAAGGTAATACCATCAAGAAAAAAAGAAACAGTACCTTAGAGGAATCTATCCGCTGAGCACCACAACACCATTGGGAAACAATGCAGATCCCCAGTTCGAAAAAACAGATGAAGGAATCAAAAAAGAATGCAGATGTGCATGATCTCTCTGACAATGAATTTAGAGAAGAAATTGGTAGGATGCTTAAGGAGCTCAACAAAAAAAAATGGAGCAGATGTCCAATAAAATACAGGAGAACATAAACGAAGCAGTTGAAAGGGCAGTCAATAAATTACGGGAGGAAATGTGAGTAGAAATGAGAACCATGCAAATAGAAATATCATCACTTAAAAACTCAGTAGATGAAATGAAAAACACAATCGGGGCTCTCAACAGTAGAATGACAGCAGCGGAAGAGAGAGAATCAGTGAGACTGAAGATGAGCTGCAGAAAGCACTCAGAGAACTACATAAGATGGAAAAAGACTGGAAAATGGATCAGCAACAGAACAGAGAACAATGGGATGAAGCCAGGCGGAACAACATAAGAATCATCGGCGTCCCAGAGGGACAGGAAAGTAACCCCAAGGAAATTAAAACAGTTAAGAACATCCTGGCTGAAAAGTTCCCCGAAGTTAAAGGATGAAGGCATCCAGATCCAAGAAGCCGGACACATACCAGCAAGAAGAGACCCCAATAGAAAGACCCCAACACATATCCTATACAAAGTAATGGATGCCATAGACAGAGACATAATTTTCAGGCAGCAAGATCAAAGAAGGAAATTGTATACAAAAGGAGCAACCATTTGACTTTCAGCAGACTTCTTAGAAGACTCCCTCCAAGTCCGAAGGCAGTGGTGGGATATAGTAAAAAAAAACTTAATGAAATGAATGCCTCAGCAAGAATTCTTTATCCAGCTAAACTCTCACTCAGATTTAAAGGACAGATATACAACTTCTTGGATAAACAACAGCTTAGGAACTTTGTAAAATCAAAACCAACCTTAAAAGAAGGACTGAAAGGATCTACTATAAGACGAGACATAACCCAAATGAACAACCAACCTATACAGAAAGATGGCACAAAATCCCATGACAATAATCTCTCTCAATGTCAATGGTCTAAATGCACCAGTTAAGAGACACAGAGTGGCACAATGGATCAAAAAATTGAATCCGACATTCTGCTGCCTTCAAGAAACACACCTGAACAATCGGAGCAAAGACAGGCTCAAAAATAAAGGCTGGAAAACAATCCTTCACTCCAACAACCCCTCGAAAAAGCTGGGGTAGCCATACTGGTATCTGACAACATGGAGCTTCAGGCTGAAGAAGGTCAGAAGGGACAGTGAAGGTCACTTCTTAATAGTCAAGGGATGCACATATCAGGAAGAAATCACGCTATTAAACATATATGCACCCAACAAGGAGCCGGCAAAATACCTAAAACAACTACTAATAGGACTTCAAAGAAGACATTGACAGCAACATATTGTAGTTGGAGACTTCAACACTGCTCTATCAACCCTGGATAGATCAACAAATTGAAACTTACCAAGGAAATACTGGCCCTAAAAAGAAGAGATGGAAGAAAGAGGGCTGGTAGACATATACAGGGCATTTCATCCCCCAAAAGCTGAATACACTTTTCTTCTCCAGTGCACACGGAACATACTCCAAAATAGTTCACATGCTGAGCCATAAATCATACCTCCATAAAATCAAGAGAGATAGAAAGTGATGCCAACTATTTTTACAGACCATGATGCACTGAAAATAGAATTAGTTGTTCACAAAAAATGGAGACCAATACCAAGTACCTGGAAACTAAACAGCTCACTGCTCAACAACCAGCAAGTCATAAAGAAATCAAAGAGGAAATCCAAAGATTCCTGGAAACGAAATGAGACTGAAGACACGAATTACGAGAACTTGTGGGATACAGCAAAAGTAGTGTTAAAAGGTAAGTTCATAGCTCTTCAGGCATTCATCAGAAAAGAAGAAAAGGCCATCACAAAGAGTCTGACCTCACAACTTAAGATCTTAGAGAGTGATCAACAAAAAGGGGGAGCCCAAACCTAAGCAGAAAGAAAGAAATAATAAAACTTAGAGCAGAAATCAATGAGATGGAATGTCATAAAAACAATCAATCAGAAGATCAACGAAACCAAAAAGCTGGTTCTTTGGAAAAATAAACAAAAATTGACAAACCACTTGCAAGAGTTGTAAGAAAAGGAAGAGAACCCAAATAAATAGAATCAGAAATGAAAATGGGGACAACACAACAGAAACCACAGAAATTCAAAAAGATCATCAGAGATTACTAAGAGAGCCTAGTATGCTACGAAACAAGATAACTTTTAGAAGAAATGGACAAATTCATGAATTCCTATAGCCTCCCAAGTCTAAAACAAGAAGATTTGGAATACCTGAACAAACCTATCTCCATGAGGAGATGGAATCGGTAATCAAAAAGTCTCCCCAAATACAAAAAAGCCCAG
>JAJIBD010021840.1:0-21032 GCA_021461705.1 Cryptotis parvus | reverse complement strand
ATGCCGCTCTTTCTTCCTCCTGGGCGCAGCTTCAGGTTTTAGGTCGTTCTGCGTTCGATCACCCAGGTGCGCCACATAACTGCTGCATTCAGAGATGTTTTGTTCCATTGAGAGTGACGGGGCCTTCTGGAATCCAGTCTACTTTCATGAACATAGTTTTTGCCAGTGATTCTCCCAGCCGTAGACCTTACTCTTCACATTTCCCGGCCAAAGTCAGCCAGCATTTGTGCCGCTTTGGCCACTGCTTGGTGTTAAAAGAACGATGTCAATGCGCTTAAGCGGAGGTGGTGGTTAAGCCGCTTCACCACTCCATTCCTCAGCTCCCATTCCTTCCCACTCTAATTGTCTCATGTGATGTTCTCGAGGGGTGGCACTGAAGAGTTTTGGTGAGATGGTATCACCCTTACTCAACCCCCCTTGACATCAATGATCACTTTCTTTGTGGTGAATGGTGAGATCCTGGTGGTGAATCCGTAATACAGGTTAAAAACATAGATAGAAGTTAAAGGGCCATTTTTAGTGCATACCCTCAGAAGCCTCTTACTTTCTTAAGAGTTTTTTGTGAATATGCTATAAAGCATTTAGTTAAGAGGAAAGAAAAACCTGGGAGAAGACACTGAATCAGCTACTACTACTACTACTACTACTACCACTCGCCGGTCTACCTACTACTCACTTTCACTGCCAGCCACTCATATCACTACTGGCTACTACTCTACTACTGACTTGTTACTACTACCGGCACACCACTACTCTACCACTACTACTACCACCACCACTTCACTCACCAATCACCACCACCACCACAATCTCACCACTACTACCAATTACCACCACCACTACCAATTAACCAATTACTCATGAATTACTACCACTACCAATTCAATCACCACTACCACTACCACCACTACCACTACCGCTACCACCACCATCATCAACACCACCACCACTACCACCACCACTACTACTACTACCACCTGCCCACTACTACTACTACCACTATTATCAGCCACCACCACACCACCACCACCTCACCACCCACCAAAATTAATGGGGTCTTAATCTTAAAAGTGCTCCCTGGTCTCTCCACTTACAGCAAAGATAAACAGATCTTTTTACTACTTTCAAATTCCATATAAACTCCGGCCCTCAGTTCTATAGATATTTCTGGGAAAGATATACAAAGTGATAAATAAAGAGTTTTTTTCGTATTTTGGAGATTTGGATGGTGCAACAAGATAAAATTATGTTTTGTTGTTGGCTTTGACAGAAAAGCAAGATCTTCTTTTTCTGAATTTCACTAAGAGATGAGGAGTTCCAAAACTAATCATTATTTTCCTTCAGTCTGGTATCCTAGGAAGAGGTAGTGCAGTAAACTTAATGGTGTCAGATGCCAATCTATTGAGGTAGTAAGAACATGGCTTGGTCTACTTATCCCTAGCCATTTCTGTTCTGACACTCACTCAATTCCTCAGCTGCAAAGCCTTTAATTTTTTTTTTTTTTTTTTTTTTTGTTTTTGGGTCATGACTCGCTGACGCTCTGTAGGTTACTTCTGGCCTGCACTAGAATTGATTCTAAGTGTGCTCAGGCCACCATATGGGATGCCGGGATCAACCTAGCTGCGTTATTGCCGCCGCAGGCAGACAAACGCCCTACCCGCTGGGCTATCAATTTTATCTTCTATCTGGAACTCTCCCCAAATCTACCTTTTACTTAAACTGGCCATGACCTGGGACACTTCTGGCTGTGTACTATCCTATCATTCAGGGATTATTTACTAATTTCCTCTGGCTTCTTTATTTACCAAATAATTATTGCAGATCAAACATTATATCTTGATCACTTTTTTTTGGTGTGAGGCTTTGATGCAACATTTAGTACTTTTGTACATTTTGTCATTTATTTTTATTTTGGGTGGTGGCCCCAAAGTAGTATTCATAGGCCTGAAGGCCCCTTGGCTTAAATTCAGTCACTGGCCCTGTGGTTCAGTGAGGTAACCTGGGAATGAAGTGCTTCCTCAGGGTCTAGTGAGAGATTAGGCCACTCTGAGCCAGTGCTTACGGCTCTTCGCAGATCATATCAGCAGTACCAGGGATTGAAATGGAGGTGCCCCTCCATGCAGAAGCACAATCCAAGCTACAGTGTGTCTTAAGCTCTTGTTGCACATTTTTGTGAAGTATGTGAACAAACTCATTTTGAAATAGCAATTTTGCTAGCTATTTCAGAGTGGGTTTCAAATAGTCTAGTTAGTCATTTCTGTTTAAAAATTGAAGACACATTAGCTTGTAACTCCCTTTTTTGTCAAGTTTCTTTGGAATTAATACTAAGTTTTTTGCTGTGTCACACCTAGCAATAGGAGTTACTCCTGACTCAAGCTCTTAGAAATTACTCCTGGGGCGGGTAGGATAGCCCAGTAGGGTGTTTGTGCCTTCCATGCGGCTAGGCCTAAGTGCCGACCTGGGTTCCGATCCCGGCATCCCATATGGTCTCCTGAGCACTGCATTCTTTGAGTGAAAGAGAGGAGTAACCCCTGTGAAAGCATTGGCGTCATGTAACCCCAAAAAGCAAAAAAAAAAAAAGAAAAGAAAAAAAAAGAAAAATTCTACTCCTGGCAGTGCTCAGGGAAACATATGGGTTTAGAATTGAATTTTGGTTGGCTGCATGCAAGGCAAATGCCCAGCCCACTGTGCTGTCACTCCATCCTATTTGAATTCAGATATTGTATGAAAGAATATACTGCTTTATCTTTATGTAGACAAATACAAAAAAAACAAACTTTACTGGGTACAACTAAGTAGTGAAGCAATATATTGTTAGTTTTAAGCCCGGTTAGCCTGGTTATCCAAGCATGCTTAGTTTGATAGACATCTATGACAGATTACTACCAGGTAGGTAAGTCAAGGAGACAGAACATAGTTCTTTCCCAACTCATTCTTGCTCCCCTAGAAAGAAGACGACGTCCCCTAGGTTAGGAATTTAGAACTAGGTTGTCAGTCCTCATGGACTTGCACAGTAAGAATGTTTCCAACTCTAGTTCATTACTTGCACAAGAGATGTTTCCAACTCTAGTTCATTATTAAGAAAGGGAGTACTTTTATTGTGATTTAGTCACTCCAAGTTTTCTTATGTTCTTGTTGGAGGGCACGAGAAAATATTGGATGATAGCAAAAAACCTTCGGTATTATTTCTCTTCTTCTAATATTAAAGATTAAAAATTAAAGCTTCAGTTTATTGATATGATCTCAGAATTCTGAAACATCCAACAATATAACTCATTCAATAACTCATTCAACTGAGTTATGAACTGGGACTTTATTAACTGTGAGATTGGCTTAGTAAATCTCCAGTGGACTTATCCTCATCTTTTGTGAACAAAAACTCAGACACACACTCACACATACACAAAACACAAACAGAAAATTACAAAGAAGGTTGGAGCATACTTTGCAAACTTTGAAGGGAAACAACCCGAAGACAAAAAAGACAAAACTTAAAATATACATTCTATATTTAGAAATAATTGCTCGAGAATGCCTCCTGTGAATTCTAGATAAAATAAATTCCTTAAAGATGAGGAGAAATACCGCATTTTTAGCAAGGGTAATGCAAAGTTCTGAAGTGGAGTGACTATTTGAAAAGATTCCCACTTGGTGACACGGGTGTGTGGTGAAAAATGTTGAGGAGGTGAGTAGCATGGTGAGTCTGGGAGGACAACTAGTGACAGATCATATGGTCCTCTGGATGGCAAGGAATAGAGAATAATTTCCCTTTTTCCAGTAGAATTCACAAGAAGAAGTAGCTTGAACTGTGACAATTCACGTAGTGCATTTCTTGGCATTACTCCAGCAGTTTGGTGTTATTAGAACAAGTTGCGGCACAAATGCTGGCTGACTAAACCGAGAATGTGGAAAGATAGGTTCTGAGCTGAATCTCAACAAAACAATGTTTTTTATGAAGAATGAACTAGTTTCAGAGGCCCCATTCACTCTCAATGGAACAAACATCTCTGAATGCAGCAGTTATGTGTACCTTGGTCGAGAAACTCAACATGACAAATGACCTAAAACCTGAGCTAAGCCAGAGGAAGAGAGCGCTGGAATGCCTTCAAAGAGATTTTCATTGAAAAAATAGCTTACAAAGACAAAGAACCTCTGGCTCTAGGCATATCTCTTCGACTCCACCATTCCTCCTGCTTTAACATATGCCTCAGAGACCTGGGCCCTAGAAAGCAGGATGATGAACGCTATTCAGGTCTCCCAAAGGGGAATCAAAGAGCTAGGCTTGGAATATCACGCCTCCCTTCAAGTGAGAGAAGGAATCTGGAGTTCCGACCTCTGTCGCCGATCCAGAATGAGGGGATGCTGTCTCCGTTTGCTGTGTAAGGCGGTCAAAAATCAGTAGCTGGATATGTAATGCAATTCTGGAGAACGACTGCTGGACTAGAGCCGTTACCGACTGGATCCCACGTGGGATCAAAAGATCACGTACGCCGCACCTCCACAAGATGGTCAGACTTCTTCATCAAGACCCTGAAGGAATGGTTTGAGGCTCTTCATTTTCCTGAAGCAACCAGTTGCCATTGGGCTACACTGGCACGTGATAGGTCAAATGGAAATGTTACACACCCACTGAGCCGATCGACTAACATGATGTCAAGTGATCAAATGATCAAGTGACTCAGCAGTTTCTAAGAAGTAGTTTGAAAATCTAAGAGACGTGAGTAGGAATATTGGTGGTCATGGTCAGTGTGAAGCTGATGGTTTGTGGTGGAATCATTGTGTGCTATAGTTTTAGAGTTAGTACTGGTCATTTTTGTGTGTTGGTGGTGATGGTTGGTATGAAGTGGTAATGGAAATGATTAAAGGAGAGATGGGTGACGGTATGGGGTGGTGGTAGGTAGAGGTAGAAGCAATTTGGAAGCACTTGGAGCAGTTAAGGAAGAAGGTGAGAGTGGCTAAAGTAGTATTAATGAATAAAAGAGAAATGGCCATCGTGTAGCACATTTTTGGGGATTATATTACAGGACACTGTTAATCTGAGTAGGAGAAAAGAGGAAATCAGTGTTCCTGCCTAAATCACCACCAGCTAGAGGTGCCTAAATTTCATTTGAACCTGTTTATACCCACTTTGGCTGTGGAGTTCATGGGCCATCCACTGGGCCATACCGAGGCAGGTAGAAAATCTTATCCAGGATCAGGAAGAAGTTGACCATGTCTATTACAGAAAGACATTGCTGTCACAAGTGCTATTTGCGTTTTCAGGAATGGGAGAGATTGTCTAGTGAGAAAAGAGAACTTGAAATGTGGCACTCTGGGGAGTGGGTTTGGAATCCTGAAAGGAACTAGAGCCTATTGTGGTGGAAGGTGGTGTGTGATTGTTTACTGGCCCATTTCTATCTTGGAATTTTGTAAATTAAGTTCTAAATAGAAATTCTATAAAATCTGGGGACCTATTTGAGAGAGGGGTACTTCTGTGTCAAGGAGGAGGAATTTTGTCATTCCTCTTGGCAAACTCTGCCAGCAACATAGGCTGTTATTTACTGTGGAAACAAAAGACCTGTGATGTCTTGTCATGGAACAAAGAGTAGAATTCAGAAAATTATCCACCATGGGACTCAGTGAGGAGGGGAACTTTTTCAGAGAGAATGTGAGCTTCAGCATGTCTGCTTAAGTGTATGTAGTTAAGTTTAGTTTAACTCCCTGCTTGTTTGTTCCTTGCTCTTTTATAAAAAACAATGACATGGAGACTTAGAAGGTGATATTTAGCAGGTAATTATTAGAGAACTTGTCTCAAGAAAGGCAATATATGTGGTAGTGAAGATGGTGTATGCTTGCGGTAGTAAAGGCACAATGGTTTTTGTAAGGAATGACTATATTGGAAATTACTATAAAGAGGTGACGGGCAGCCAAGGGTAGAAAACTCTCTGTGAGATCTCCAGAGCATCCCTGTAGCTAAAAAAGATATTTCTTTTATTTCTATCACTATCACTATCTTCCGTTTATCATCGATTTCCTCGAGCGGGCCCCAGCAACATCTCCATATGTCCTGTCTCATGTTAGTAGAGCCCAAGGCATCTGCTTGCTCCAGGAACATAAAAGGCCTCAATCCATTCGGAATGAGGTCTATAATTGTTACTGGTATTTGGCATATATATCAAATACAACATGGGTAGCTTGCCAGCTCTGCCGTGCAGGTAACATACTCTTGTAGGCATCTCTAAGTCCAGCATTTATTGATGAACCGCTGCTGCACGAGCCGGGCGCTGATAGGCTGGTCTGCTGGGTGGAGGTCTGACGAGAGAGAAGTCGGATGTGGAAAAATGGAGGCCCTCGTGGGAGTGGGGGGGTGTTCCGGCTTGTTGCGAGGCTCTGCTGGGATGGTGGGCCAGGGCTAGAACCCACCATCCCTCCCGGGCACCTTGTGAGCGGCTGGTCACAGGGAGAGAGCCAGTAGCAGCTCTGCCCCTATGTCTGCGAGTCTCTGGACCGGCATACCTGAGCCGGATTCCTTTATTTATTTTTTAAAAAAATTTTAAAACATTTTATTATACCACTGTTAGATATACAATTACAAGATGCTCATGTTTGAATTTTGGTTCTACAGTGTTCCAACATCCATCACTCCACACCCCTGTCCATCTCCCATCACCAATGTCCCCACTCCCCTTCCCCGAGTCGGCCTCCATGGTAGGTTTTCATCTCTCTCTCTCTCTCTCTGCTTCCTCACTTCCCTTTCTTACACATTGTAGATTGTAATATATTCTAGAACATGATTGGTTCCACTAGTTTGATGTACTGGGTCCGGACCACAAAAATGGCAGCTATTATGGTGAGCAAGTCCCATCCAGCTGCTTCTGAGGCCCTACAGAGGTGATGGGCCCACCCCCAAAACCCATCTTGCCTCCTGGGAGCCTCATGGTCAGCTGAGCTAGGGAGAACAGGATGGCAGCTCTCCCATGCGTCTGAGTCTCTGCATCATGGCCAAAAGCCCTGAGGCAGTTTGTGGGCAGAGCCACCAGGCTTCTGGGCCATGTCAGAGAGGAGAATGGGGACCCCAGGCTCCATCTCCAGGAACACCCAGTGACTTCCGCCTCCAAGAGCCGCCTACCTGGGCTTGAACTCGGCTGCTCTGAGCTGGTTTTGAGATCAGCATCTCTCTTGCATGGGTTCTGAAGAGCTGTGAGGTTCGGACCACGAAAATGGCGGCTATTATGGTGAGCGAGTCTCATCCGGTTGCTTCCATGGTCCTACAGAAGTGATGGGCCAACACCCAAAACCCATCTTGCCTCCAGGGAGCCTCATGGTCAGCTGAGCTAGGGGGAGAGCCGGATGGCAGCTCTCCCCCAGGCATCTGAGTCTCTGTATCATGACCTAGAACCCTGAGGCAGTTTGTGGGTGGGGCCATCCAGGCCTCTGGAACTGGTCAGAGAGGGAAAAGGGTACCTCAGTTCCATCTCCAGAAATGTCCATTGACTTCTGCCTCTGAAAGCCGCCTACCTGGACTCGAACTTGCGCTGCTCTGAGCTGGTCTTGAGATCAGCTTCTCTCTTGTGTGGGTTCTGATGAGCTGTGGGGGTCTGGACCATGATAATGGTGGCTATTATGGTGAGTGAATCTCATCTGGCTGGTTCTGAGGCCCTACAGAAATGATGGACCCACTCCCAAAAATCCATCTTGCTTCCTGGGAGCCTCCATGGTCAGCTGAGCTTAGGGGAAAGCCGGATGGCAGTTCTCCCCGTCCATCTGAGTCTCTCATCTTTCTCTCTATCTCTATTTCTGCCTCTGTATTTCTCTCTCCTCCTACACCTTGTGACTTGCCTTATGGTTTATGATGCAATTATCTATGTGTATATTGTGTATATTCAGTAGTGATTTCTTTTTTTTTTTTTTGCTTTTTTTTTTTTGGGGGGGTCACCTGCAATGCTCAAGGGTTTCTCCTGGCTCTGCACTCAGGAATCACTCCTGGTGGTGCTCGGGAGACCATATGGGATGCCGGGGATCCGGCCCGCGTAAGGCAAAACACACTACCTGCTGGGCTATAGCTCCGGTCCACAGTAGTGATTTATAATATTACATAGATTCCTCATCAATCGCCCCAGTTTGGTTACAACTACAATGATCATTATGCTGTACAGATGTGAAAGATCCTGGGAAGGACCTGGTCCTAGCCTACTTTGTTATCTAAGTCTCTTGCGTGGCTGTGCTCTGTTCTTCCTATGTCAGACCATCCACCATCCAGGGCCCAAAGGGCAGAGCCCTGGGGGTGTAGACAAGGCTATCTCCTGTCTGTTACCTGCCAACGCAGCCGGGCACCACAGCCACACCTGCAACACCTCGAGGGGGCAGGTGGCCTGAAGATTTCCTTTTAGAGCTGGAGTGAGAGCCCTCAAGACTGCAGAGCACATTTTGCATATAGGAGCAATAGGTTTGAACCCTGACATTGAACCCTAAGTACTGAGCTAGAAGTAGCCTCTGAGTTCAATTGGGTGTTGCCCAAACCCAACCCTCCAGATGCCCCCCAAATTGAACCTGAGGATTTCCTTTTATTCTGATTTAAAATATTTTTGTTGATTTACTTGGGGAGCACAGTTAGTGGTATAGGAGGCTATTCCCGGCTTGATTCAGGGTATTGCTCCAGATGGCAATTTGGGGACCATGCTGTATTGGAGATTGAACTTGAATTTCCTGCATGCAAAACATGCACTCTTGTGCTATGAGCTTACTCCTGGGCCTGGACCTTTGATTTAGAAGGAGGATTGAGCAAATCTGGAGTAATGGGATGAAAGGTAAAGGTATGTGAATGGCAGGTGGCAGAGCAAACGCCTGTCTAGAATGTAATGTTGCATGCTGGTTCAGGCTAAATGGAATGGGCCCAAACTCAGGGCCCTTGGTAAGGAGAAACATTTAATGCAAGTTTGCTTAACAAACATTTCCTACTGATCATTTTGTGGGGATTGTTAGTGGGGATGGCAGTTTGGCTAATTAAGTGATGAGCCAAAAATGGGAAACAAAGGGGTCTGTTTGGTAACCTTGTCCTAGGAAAACCAGTCATCCATTGGCTAGTGCACGTTTCCTGCCATCAATGTCCTGCCCTCCCAACTGTACTCACGGTTGACCTCTATAGCAGATACTTTTCTTTCTACTCTCTCTGTCTCTCTCTGTCTCTCTGTCACTCTCACTCACTCTCTCACTCTCATTTTCATTTTAGGTACTGTGGTTTGCAATGCTGTTACTAAAAGGAATCATACATATCATTTTACCTCCTTTCAGCACTCATTTTTTGTCCAAAGTGATCATTTCCAACTATCATTGTCATAGTAGTCCCTTCTCCATCCTTTTTTTATTCTTTCTGGGTCACACCCAGCAATGCTCAGGGGTTACTCCTGGCTCTCCACTCAGGAACACTCCTGAGTGGAGCACTCCTGAGTCAGAGCACTCCTGTCTGTGCTCGGGGGGACCATATGGGATGCCAGGAATCGAGCCTGGGTCAGCCACATGCTGATGGAGGACAGGTTTAGCTAATCTGGGAGCTTTGTTGTTTTGCCCACTCCCAGCTTAATCTATTTAAGTCAAGGTTCATTCTAATGAAACCTCTCTTCTATGGAAACACTGCTAGAGGGTGTGGCAGTTACAGAAGACACCTTGATTGAATAACTTCTGACTTATACATCTGCTAAGACTTCTATGTTTTCTAGATTGGGCACAGCTCCTCTTTATACCTACTGAAACCAGCGTGGGGCAGTTAGAATTTACCAGGAGACTACTACCCCTGGCTACATTGAGACTATAGGAAGACTATAGGAAGGATCATACTAGTTTGCTCTAAGCAGGCGAGTGTGACCCTTTCAGTACATGAGAACAAGATACTCAGAATCACCCTGGTGCAGATAATAATAAGGACCTTGTGGGTACCATCTAGATTACATGACGCTCATGAAATTAAGATGTATTACTTTATATCAGCCCTCTCTCTCAGTGTTTTACATAAGAAATAATCTCGGGATTAGTCCTTGGCATAATCTTTGTTTATACCTGCAATAGGGTGTGGCACTATACTCTGTTTAGAGTTCTTTGTTGACATCCTCCCTGGATTACTTTGGTGTATATAAAGGGACTGACTTGAGGCCCCTTTGGCCTTTTCACTTTCGGCTTTTGGCTCCTGCGACTTTTTGGCTTTCAGCTTTTTGCTCTTTGGCCTTTTGCTCCTTCTTCTGGGTAGGACTCATCTCGGGTGATATCCTCTCTCTTTGGTGGGAGACTTAGGCTCTTTCGTATGGTGTAAGTTTGGACCAGAGCTAGAGTTTGTTCATTATATTGGAGTGCTGTGGAAGAGCTTTTGTACTTATTAAAAGCCTTTAATAAGCCATGTTGTGAGGCTCTGCCACCCCAGCAGAGCCTCAAAACAAGCTAGACGACCCCAACTCCATGGGGGCTGCCATTTTCCACTTTCAAACTTCCCTCGTCATAACTCCACCCAGCAGACCAGACTATCACAGCCCGGTTTCCGCTGCCACTTGCGGCTGCGTGGTTCATCAATAAATGCTTTATTTAGAGGTGACTACAAGAGTATGCCACCCGCACAGCAAGCCTGGCAAGCTGCTCGTGTCTTATTTGATATGCCAAATACCAGTAACATTTATATTAGGTCATTCCTATGACTCATTCCTTGGTCATAGGAATGAGTCAAATATCTCATTCCTATGACCTAATATAATGGTTTGAGGCTCTTTATGTTCCTGGAGCATGCAGATGCCCTTGGTTCTACTAGCATGAGACAGGACATATGGAGATATTACTGATGCCCGCTCTAGCAAATAGATGATGAATGGGAAGATAGTGATAGTGATAGTGAAAAGCCTTTTTTGGAACTGTGCCGGACTAGTGAGTTTTCATCTGTTCCCCCGGCATCCCGGAGGTAGAAGAGAACTTCTGCCCTGACACTGTGGGGGACCCCAGCGTCTTCCCCAACAACATGCAAGGCAAATGCTCTTCCTGGTGTGCTATCATTTCATCCCCCACTTCTCTGTCCTAACTTTACTTACCCTTCATCTTTATGGTAAGCTTCCTACTCTCTTTGGGTATTATTCACATACTGTTTTTTTAAGTGAGCACAATAATTATATCTTGTCCCATTTCCCTCTGACCCTAACCCTAACTCCATGTCCATCCATGTATAAGCAAGTTTTATGACTTTATTTTATCCTAATGGCTGCATAGTTTTCCATTGTGTAGATGTATTGTAGTTTATTTATCCACTCATATGTTCTTGGGTACTTGGGGTTGTTTCCAGATTCTGGCTACTGTGAATTGTGTTGCAAATGAATATAGAGGTATTGTATATTTGGGCCAAAGTATTGTTGGGTCATATGGAAGCTCAATTTCTAGTTTTGGGGAAGAATATCCATACTGTTTTCCAGAAAGGCTATACCAGTCCTTCCCACCCCCAGTGAATGACAGAGTCCCTTTCTTTCTGCATCCATCATCCATGCCAGCTCTGGTTGTTTTTTTTTGATGTTACCCAGGTCTTAGAGATCTGTAATCTTTATCTAAGAAAATAATTTCAGGAGGAGAGTGTCGGGGATGCTGCTGGGGTCCCTGACAGTATCAGGACAGACGTTCTCTTCTACCTCTGAGGATGCGGGGGACGGATGAAAACTAAGTCCAGCACAGTTCCAAAAAGGCTTTGAATAGAACAAAAAACTCTAAAACCACAATTAAATACAATGAAGGAACTCTGGCTCTGGTCAAAACTTAGACCATACAAGACAGCCTAAATCTCCCACCAAAGAGAGAGGGATCTCAAACAAGAGGAGTCCTACCCAAAAGAAGGATCAGGAAAAAAGGGAAGGGGCCTCAAGTCAGTCCCCCTTATAAATGCCAAAGTAATCCTATATCTGTGACAGGGAGTATCCTGTCAACAAAGAACCCTAAACAGCTTGTACAAGGGTTGTGCAACACCCTATTAATGGTATAAACAAAGGATTACACCAAGAACTAATCCCTTCTTCCGAGATTATCTCTTATGTAAAACACTTAAGAGAGAAAGAGAGGGCTGGTATAAAGTAATACATCTTAAATTCATGAGCTGCTATGTAACCTAGATGGTACCCACAAGGTCCTTCTTATTTATTATCTGCACCAAAGGTGATTTCTGAGTATCTTGTTCTCCATATACTGAAAAGGTCACACTAACCTGCGTGAGGGCAAACTAGTATGAGTCTTCCTATAATCTTTTTTTAAATATTTTATTATACCATTGTGAGATATACAATTACAAAGATAAACAATTACAAAGTTTATATTTTGGTTTTGGTCATACAGTGTTCCTACACTCCATCCCTCCACCAGTGCCCATCTCCCACCACCAATGTCCCCGGTTCCCTCACCCTCCCCAGCCCGCCTCCATGGCAGGTTCTTTATTTCTCTCCCTTTCTCTCTCTTTCTCTTTTCCTTCCCCTTCCAGATTGTGGATTACAGAACATATATTAAAGGGTTGTCATGTGTATCTTTTTGACTGTATTTAATGCTCAGTTCTAGGTTGGTATTAGTACTTTCGACAATTGTTAGCACACTGTTCCATCTTCTGTCTTACCTAGCCTCTGACTCCCACATGTTTGTGATAATTTCCACCTTTGACAAAACCTCCTGATACATGTTTCACTTGACCTTGGATATTGGTATCATAATATATGCATATATATTTATGTCATGCAAATAAATTCAGTCATGCTATATCTGTCTCTCTCCTTCTGGCTAATTTCACTCAAAATGATCTTCTCCATGCCCATCCATTTATAGGCAAATTTTATAACTTCATTTTCCCTAACAGCTGCATAGTATTCCATTGTGTAGATGTACCAAAGCTTCTTTATCCAGTCATCGATTTTCGGGCACTCTGGTTGCTTCCAGATTCTGGCTATTGTGAATAATGCTGCTATGAACATAAAAGTAGGGATGGTGTTTCCGCTGCGTATTTTTGGTTTCCCAGAGTAGATTCCCAGGAGTGGTATGGCTGGGTCAAATGGGAGTTCAAGTTCTAGTCTTTGGAGGAAAGTCCATATTGTTTTCCAGAAAGGCTGTACCAGCCGGCATTCCCACCAACAATGGATGAGTGTCTCCTTTTCCCCACATCCACGCCAGCACTTGTTGTTCTTGCTCTTTTGAGTATGTGCCAGTCTCTGTGGTGTGCAGTGGTATCTCATTGTCCTTTTGATTTGCATCTCTCTGATGACCAGTGATGATGAGCATTTTTTTCATATGTTTTTTGGCCATTCGAATTTCTTCCTTGCTGAAGTTTCTGTTCGTTTATTCACCCCATTTTTTGATGGGGTTGTTTGTTTTCTTCTTGTAAAGTTCTGCCAGTGCCTGATATATCCTGGATATTAACCCCTTATCAGATGGGTATTGGGTGAATATTCTTTCTATTCTGTGGACTGTCTTTGTATTTTAGTCACTGTTTCTTTTGAGGTGCGGGAAGCTTTTAGTTTCATGTAATTCCTTATGTTTATCTTTTCTTCTAGTTGCTTTGTTAGTGATATTTCACCTTTGAAGATGCCTTTAGCTTCAATGTCGTGGAGGGTTTTTCCTATATTTTCTTCAATATACTTTATTGATTCAAGTCTGATATTGAGATCTTTAATCCATTTTGATCTGATTTTTGTGCATGGTGTTAGACAGAGGTTCCAAATTTATTTTTTAAATGTCGCTGCCCAATTTTCCCAACACCACTTGTTGAAGAGGCTTTCCTTACTCCATTTTAGAGTCTTTGCACCTTTATCAAAGATTAAATGATCATGTGTTTGAGGTTGGGTGTCAGGATAATCAATTCTATTCCATAGGCCCACAGGTCTGTTTTTATTTAAATACCACGCTATTTTAATTACTACTGCCTTGTAGTACAGTTTGAAGTTGGGAAAGGTGATGCCTCCCATCTTCTTTTTCCCGAGGTTTGCTTTAGCTATCCTTGGGGGTTTATTGTTCCATACAAATTTCTGGAGTGTTGGGTCAATTTCTTTGAAGAATGTCATGGGTATCCTTATAAGAACTGCATTGAATCTGTGCAAAGCTCTAGGGAGTATTACCATTTTGACAATGTATATCTCCCCATCCATGAGCAGGGAATGTGTTTCCATGTGTCCTCTTTTATCTCTTGGAGCAGTGTCTTGTACAGGTCCTTTACACACTTGGTTAAGTTGATTCTAGATATTTGATTTTCTGTGGCACAATTGTGAATGGAATTGTTTCCTTAATATCCCTTTTTTCTCTTTTGTTATTTGTATATAGGAAAGCCACCGACTTTTTGGGTGTTGATTTTGTATCCTGCCACTCTACTATATGTGTATATTGTTTTTAGGAGTTTTTGTTAAGAGTTTAGGGTTCTCTAGGTATAATATCATGTCATCTGCAAATAATGATAACTTGACCTCTTCCTTGCTTAAATGGATGCCCTTGATGTCGTTTTCTTCTCTGATTGCTATGGCAAGTACTTCCAGTACTATATTGAATAAAAGAGGTGAGAGTGGGCAACCTTGTCTTGTCCCCTGATCTCAGGGGGAATGCTTTCAATTTTAACCCATTTAGAATGATGCTTTCTGTGGGCTTTTGGTAGATGGCTATAACTATCTTGAGGAAGCTTCCTTACATTCCCATTTTCTGGAGGGTTTTAATCATGAACGGGTGCTGGATCTCATCAAATGCTTTCTCTGCATCTATTGATACTTCCTATAATCTTAAAGGTAGTCTCCAACATAGCCAGGGTCATAATCTCATGGTAAATCCTAATTGTCCCATGCTGGTTGCAGTGAGTATAAAGAGGAGCTGTTCCCCAATCTAGACTGGCCAGGCAGGCTCCAGGGTTGTAGTAGAGCCCCAGGCCTCGGCAGAAGGTGGAACTTCAACCCCCAGAAGTCCGCCGGAAGCGAGAGTAAACGGACATTTTGAACTCTCACACCGGCCTGTGTCAGTCTCAGGTATTCCCCTGGGGTGTGCAGCTGGCCAGGCAGGCGCCTGGGGTCATGGTAGAGCCCCAGGCCTTGGCAGAAGGTGGAACTACAACCCCCAGAAGTCTGAGCAGAAGCGGAAGTAAACAGAAATTTTGAACTCTCAAACCAGCCTATGTCTGCCTCAGATACTCTCCCTGGGGTGTGTGGCTAGCCGGGCGGGTGCCTGGCGTAGTGGTAGAGCCCCAGGCCTCGGCAGAAGGTGGAACTACAACCCTCAGAAGTCCGAGCAGAAGTAAACGGACATTTTGAACTCCTCATACCGGCCTGTGTCCGCCTCAGGTATTCCCCCTGGGGAGTGTGGATGGCGGGTGGGTGGCACGCTCACGCGGCTGCTTATTAATACAAACACTAGGAAATTCAACACCAAGGGAAGGTAATACCATCAAGAAAAAAAGAAACAGTACCTTAGAGGAATCTATCGCTGAGCACCACAACACCATTGGGAAACAATGCAGATCCCCAGTTCGAAAAACAGATGAAGGAATCAAAAAAGAATGCAGATGTGCATGATCTCTCTGACAATGAATTTAGAGAAGAAATTGGTAGGATGCTTAAGGAGCTCAACAAAAAAATGGAGCAGATGTCCAATAAAATACAGGAGAACATAAACGAAGCAGTTGAAAGGGCAGTCAATAAATTACGGGAGGAAATGTGAGTAGAAATGAGAACCATGCAAATAGAAATATCATCACTTAAAAACTCAGTAGATGAAATGAAAAACACAATCGGGGCTCTCAACAGTAGAATGACAGCAGCGGAAGAGAGAATCAGTGAGACTGAAGATGAGCTGCAGAAAGCACTCAGAGAACTACATAAGATGGAAAAAGACTGGAAAATGGATCAGCAACAGAACAGAGAACAATGGGATGAAGCCAGGCGGAACAACATAAGAATCATCGGCGTCCCAGAGGGACAGGAAAGTAACCCCAAGGAAATTAAAACAGTTAAGAACATCCTGGCTGAAAAGTTCCCCGAGTTAAAGGATGAAGGCATCCAGATCCAAGAAGCCAGACACATACCAGCAAGAAGAGACCCCAATAGAAAGACCCCAACACATATCCTATACAAAGTAATGGATGCCATAGACAGAGACATAATTCTTCAGGCAGCAAGATCAAAGAAGGAAATTGTATACAAAGGAGCAACCATTTGACTTTCAGCAGACTTCTTAGAAGACTCCCTCCAAGTCCGAAGGCAGTGGTGGGATATAGTAAAAAAACTTAATGAAATGAATGCCTCAGCAAGAATTCTTTATCCAGCTAAACTCTCACTCAGATTTAAAGGACAGATATACAACTTCTTGGATAAACAACAGCTTAGGAACTTTGTAAAATCAAAACCAACCTTAAAAGAAGGACTGAAAGGATCTACTATAAGACGAGACATAACCCAAATGAACAACCAACCTATACAGAAAGATGGCACAAAATCCCATGACAATAATCTCTCTCAATGTCAATGGTCTAAATGCACCAGTTAAGAGACACAGAGTGGCACAATGGATCAAAAAATTGAATCCGACATTCTGCTGCCTTCAAGAAACACACCTGAACAATCGGAGCAAAGACAGGCTCAAAAATAAAAGGCTGGAAAACAATCCTTCACTCAAACAACCCCTCCGAAAAGGCTGGGGTAGCCATACTGGTATCTGACAACATAGACTTCAGGCTGAAGAAGGTCAGAAGGGACAGTGAAGGTCACTTCTTAATAGTCAAGGGATGCACATATCAGGAAGAAATCACGCTATTAAACATATATGCACCCAACAAGGAGCCGGCAAAATACCTAAAACAACTACTAATAGACTTCAAAGAAGACATTGACAGCAACACATTGTAGTTGGAGACTTCAACACTGCTCTATCAACCCTGGATAGATCAACAAATTGAAACTTACCAAGGAAATACTGGCCCTAAAAAGAAGAGAGATGGAAGAAAGAGGGCTGGTAGACATATACAGGGCATTTCATCCCCCAAAAAGCTGAATACACTTTCTTCTCCAGTGCACACGGAACATACTCCAAAATAGTTCACATGCTGAGCCATAAATCATACCTCCATAAAATCAAGAAGATAGAAATTGTGCCAACTATTTTTACAGACCATGATGCACTGAAAATAGAAGTTAATTGTTCACAAAAATGGAGACCAATACCAAGTACCTGGAAACTAAACAGCTCACTGCTCAACAACCAGCAAGTCATAAAAGAAATCAAAGAGGAAATCCAAAGATTCCTGGAAACAAATGAGACTGAAGACACGAATTACCAGAACTTGTGGGATACAGCAAAAGTAGTGTTAAAAGGTAAGTTCATAGCTCTTCAGGCATTCATCAGAAAAGAAGAAAAGGCCATCACAAAGAGTCTGACCTCACAACTTAAGATCTTAGAGAGTGATCAACAAAAGGAGCCCAACCCAAGCAGAAAGAAAGAAATAATAAAACTTAGAGCAGAAATCAATGAGATGGAATGTCATAAAACAATCAATCCAGAAGATCAACGAAACCAAAAAGCTGGTTCTTTGAAAAAATAAACAAAATTGACAAACCACTTGCAAGAGTTGTAAGAAAAGGAAGAGAACCCAAATAAATAGAATCAGAAATGAAAATGGGGACAACACAACAGAAACCACAGAAATTCAAAAGATCATCAGAGATTACTAAGAGAGCCTGTATGCCACGAAACAAGATAACCTAGAAGAAATGGACAAATTCATGAATTCCTATAGCCTCCCAAGTCTGCAACAAGAAGATTTGGAATACCTGAACAAACCTATCTCCATCGAGGAGATGGAATCGGTAATCAAAAGTCTCCCCAAATACAAAAGCCCAGGTCCCGATGGATTCACCAGTGAATTCTACAAAACCTTTAGAGAGGACCTACTCCCAATTCTTTTTAAGCTCTTCCGACAAATTGAAGAAACAGAAACACTCCCAAATAGCTTTTACGAGGCACATATCACCCTGATACCCAAAGCACACAGAGATGTCACAAAAAAGGAAAACTACAGACCAATCTCCCTGATGAATACAGATGCTAAGATCTTCAACAAAATACTAGCAAATAGGAATCCAAAGAGTCATCAAAAAGATTGTACACCATGACCCAGCGGGATTCATCCCGGGAATGCAAGGATTCAACATCCTTACATTCAACATCCTCAAGTCAATCAACATAATACATCATATCAACAAAAAGAAAAATAAAAACCATATGATCATATCAATAGATGCAGAGAAGGCATTTGACAAGATTCAACATCCGTTCATAATGAAAGCTCTCCGTAAAATGAGGATTGAAGGAACCTTCCTCAAGATAATCCAGGCCATCTACTACAAGCCCACAGCAAGCATCATTCTCAATGGGGAAAAACTGAAAGCCTTCCCCTTAAGATCAGGGACAAGACAAGGCTGCCCACTCTCACCACTTCTATTCAATATAGTATTGGAAGTACTTGCCATAGCAATCAGGGAAGAAAAAGGCATTAAGGGCATCTGGATAGGAAGGGAAGAAGCCAAGTTGTCACTATTTGCAGATGACATGATATTACACCGGGAAAATCTGAAACTCTCTACCAAGAGGCTCCTAGAAATAATACATTCCTATAGTAGAGTGGCAGGGTACAAAATCAATACCCAAAAGTCATTGGCCTTCCTATATGCAAACAGCGAAAAGAGAAGAGATATTGAAGAAACTATCCCATTCACAATTGTGCCTCAGAAAATCAAATACCTAGGAATCAGTTTGACAAAGAATGTAAAGGATCTCTACAAAGAAAACTACAAAACGCTACTTCAGGAAATAAAAGAAGACCTGAAGAAATGGAGACACATTCCTTGCTCATGGATTGGAAGGATTAACATTATCAAAATGGTAATCCTCCCTAGAGCTTTATACAGATTCAATGCTGTCCCTATAAAGATACCCATGATGTTCTTCAATGAAATTGAACAAACACTCCCTGAAATTTGTATGGAATAATAAACCCCCATGAATAGCTAAAGCAATCCTTTGGAATAAAAAGATGGGAGGTATCACTTTCCCCAACCTCAAGCTCTACTACAGAGCATTTGTAATTAAGACAGTGTGGTATTGGTATAGAGACAGACCCATAGACCTATGGAATAGAACTGAATATCCTGAAACACACTCTCAAATATACAACCACTTAATCTTTGATAAAGGAGCAAAAAATATTAAGTGGAGCAAAGAAAGCCTCTTCAACAAATGGTGCTGGGAAAACTGGGCAGCTACATGTAAAAAATGAACTTAGACCTCCTTCTAACGCCATGCACAAAAGTCAGATCAAAATGGATTATAGATCTCAACATCAGACATGAATCTATAAGGTACCTAGAAGAAAACATAGGAGAAACGCTCTACGACATCAAAACTAAAAGTATCTTTATTTTATTTTTTTTATTTTTTTTTTTTTTTTATTTATTTTTTTTTAATTTTTTAATTTTTTACAATTACAAAGATATACAATTAAAAAGTTCATATTTGGGTTTTTGGTCATACAGTGTAGCAGCACCCATCCCCGCCACCAGTGCCCATCTCCCCCCCCACCAACGTCCCCCGGTTCCCCCCCCCCCCCCCGCCCCTCCTCCATGGCAGGTTCTTTATTTCTTTCCCATTTCTCTATCTAAAAGTATCTTTAAAGACGATACACCACTGACCAAGAAAATGGAAGCAAAGATAAACAAATGGGATTATATAAAACTAAAAAGCTTCTGCACCTCAAAAGAAACGGTGACCAAGATACAAAGACAATCCACAGAGTGGGAAAGGATATTCACCCAATACCTATCTGACAAGGGGTTAATATCCAGGATATATCAGTCACTGGTAGCCCTTCATAAGAAAAAAAATCAGCGAACCCCATCAAAAAATGGGGAGAAGAAATGAACAGAAGCTTCCAAAAAAGAAGAAATTCGAATGGCCAAAAGGCATATGAAAAAGTGCTCTTCATCTTTAATCATCAGGGAGATGCAAATCAAAACAACAATGAGGTACCATCTCACACCATAGAGACTGGCACACATCCAAAACAGCAAGAACAACCGGTGCTGGCGTGGATGTGGGGAAAATGGGACTCTCATCCACTGTTGGTGGGAGTGCCGACTGGTCCAACCCTTTTGGAAAACAATTTGGACATTCCTCCGAAAACTAGACATTGAGCTCCCATTTGACCCAGCAATAGCACTCCTGGCAATATACCCGAGAAACCGAAAAACACATAGCAGAAACACTATCTGTACTTCTTTATTCATCTCTGCGCTATTCACTATAGCTAGAATCTGGAAACAACCTAAATGCCCGAGAACAGAGGGACTGGCTAAAGAAACAGTGGTTCATCTACACTATGGAATACTATGCAGCTGTCAGAAAAGATGAAATTATGAAATTTACCTGCAAATGGATGGACATGGAGACTATCATGCTGAGTGAAATGAGTCAGAAGGAAAAGGACAGATATAGAATGACTGCATTCATTAATAAGATATAAATAGATACCAGTGTTTTACTAAATGTGGGAAATGGTAATGGCAGATTAAAACTCACCATTGAATATACACAAAGAGACTTAAGTGATAAACTCTAAATATCTGCAGGGCTATCCACAATGTGTAAAACAAGAGGGAGAGAGATGCAGAGACAGAGAGAGACAGAGAGAAAAGAGAGGAGAAACAAGGCTACCTGCTGTTGAGGCAGCCTGGGGGTGGGTGGGGGGGGTGGGGTACATTGTTGGTGGAAATGGGGCACTGGTGGAGGGATGGGTGCTGGAATACTGTATTACCAAGAACCAATTGTGAACTCCTTTGCAATTGTATGTCTCACGGTGGTATAATAAAAATTAAAAAAAAAGAAGTCTTAGTAGATATATAATAAGTCAGAAGTTATCTAGAGTCAGGTGACTTCTGTAACTGACACACCCTCTATCAGTGTTTACATAGAAGAGATATCTCATTATAATGAATCTTTGCTTAAGAACATGTAAGTAGATTAAACTGTGAGTGGGTAAAATAGCA
>JAJIBD010021839.1:0-94633 GCA_021461705.1 Cryptotis parvus | reverse complement strand
CCCAAGGAAATTAAAACAGTTAAAAACATCCTACTGAAAAGTTCCCGAGTTAAAGAACGGAGGCATCCAGATCAATAAGCCCGATGCGTACCAGCAAGAAGAGACCCCAACAGAAAGACCCCCAAAAACACAATCTAGTTAAAGTAATGGATTCCATAGTCAGAGACATAATTCTTCAGGCAGCAAGATCAAAGAAGGAAACTGTATACAAAGGAGCATCCATTCGACTTTCAGCAGACTTCTCAGAAGACACCCTCCAAGCCCGAAGGCAGTGGTGGGATATAGTAAAAAAACTTAATGAAATGAATGCCTCAGCAAGTTCTTTATCCAGCTAAA
Organism: Cryptotis parvus; assembly: GCA_021461705.1. Taxonomy (NCBI): domain Eukaryota; kingdom Metazoa; phylum Chordata; class Mammalia; order Eulipotyphla; family Soricidae; genus Cryptotis; species Cryptotis parvus. The sequence goes on along the minus strand of JAJIBD010021839.1, from coordinate 94,297 downwards.
CTCTCACTCAGATTTGAAGAACAGATATACAACTTCTTGGATAAACAACAGCTTAGGAACTTTGTAAAATCAAAACCAACCTTAAAAGAAGGACTGAAAGATCTACTATAAGACAAGGCATAACCCAAAAAGAACAACCAACCTATACAGAAAGATGACACAAAATCCCATGACAATAATCTCTCTCAATGTCAATGGTCTAAATGAACCAGTTAAGAGACACAGAGTGGCAAAATGGATCAAAAAATTGAATCCGACAATCTGCTGCCTTCAAGAAACACACCTGAACAATTGGAGCAAAGACAGGCTCAAAATAAAAGGCTGGAAAACAATCCTTCACTCAAACAACCCATCCAAAAAGGCTGGGGTGGCCATACTGGTATCTGACAACATAGACTTCAGGCTGAAGAAGGTCAGAAGGGACAGTGAAGGTCACTTCTTAATAGTCAAGAGATGCATATATCAGGAAGAAATCACGATATTAAACATATATGCACCCAAAGAGGGGCGAGCAAAATACCTAAAACAACTACTAATAGACTTCAAAGAAGACAATGACAGCAACACAATTGTAGTTGGAGACTTCAACATTGCTCTATCAACCCTGGATAGATCAACAAGATTGAAACTTAACAAGGAAATACTGGCCCTAAGAGAAGAGAAGGAAGAAATATGGCTGGTAGACATATACAGGGCATTTCATCCCCAAAAAGCTGAATACACTTTCTTCTCCAGTGCACATGGAACATACTCCAAAATAGATCACATACTGAGCCATAAACCATACCTCCATAAAATCAAGAAGATAGAAATTGTGCCAACTATTTTTCAGACCATGATGCACTGAAAATAGAAGTTAATCGTACACAAAAACGGAGACCAATACCAAGTACCTGGAAACTAAACAGCTCACTGCTGAACAACCAGCAAGTCATAAAAGAAATCAAAGAGGAAATCCAAAGATTCCTGGAAACAAATGAGACTGAAGACACGAATTACCAGAACTTGTGGGATACAGCAAAAGCAGTGTTAAGAGGCAAGTTCATAGCTCTTCAAGCATTCATCAGAAAAGAAGAAAAGGCCATCATAAACAGTCTGACTTCACATCTTAAGTTCTTAGAGAGTGATCAAAAAAGGAGCCCAACCCAAGCAGAAAGAAAGACATAATAAAACATAGAGCAGAAATCAATGAGATGGAAAGTCAAAAAACAATCCAGAAGATCAACGAAACCAAAAGCTCGTTCTTTGTAAAAATAAACAAGACTGACAAACCACTTGCAAGACTTGTAAGAAAAGGAAAAGAGAGAACCCAAATAAATAGAATCAGAAATGAAAACGGGCACATCACAACAGAAACCACAGAAATTCAAAAGATCATCAGAGATTACTATGAGAACCTGAATGCCACGAAACAAGAGAACCTAGAAGAAATGGACAAATTCCTGAATTCCTATAGCTTCCCAAGTCTGCAACAAGAAGATTTGGAATACCTCAACAAACCTATCTACATCGAGGAAATAGAATCGGTAATCAAAAGTCTCCCCAAACATAAAAGCTCAGGTCCAGATGGATTCACCAGTGAATTCTACAAAACCTTTAAACAGGACCTACTCCCAATTATTTTCAAGCTCTTCCGGCAAATTGAAGAAACAGAAACACTCCCAAATAGCTTTTACGAGGCACATATCACCCTGATACCCAAAGTAGAGAGAGAGATGTCACAAAAAAGGAAAACTACAGACCAATCTCCCTGATGAATACAAATGCTAAGATCTTCAACAAAATACTAGCAAATAGAATCCAAAGAGTCGTCAAAAAGATTATACACCATGACCAAGTGGGATTCATCCCGGGAATGCAAGGATGGTTCAACATCCGCAAAGTCAATCAACATAATACATCATACCAACAAAAGAAAAATAAAAACCATATCATCATATCAATAGAAGGTATTTGACAAGATTCAACACTCGTTCATGATAAAAGCTCTCCAAAAATGGGGATTGGAGGAACCTTCCTCAAGATAATCCAGGCCATCTACTACAAGCCCACAGCGAGCATCATTTTCAATGGGGAAAAACTGAAAGCGTTCCCCTTAATATCAGGGACAAGACAAGGCTGCCTACTCTCACCACTTCTATTCAATATAGTACTGGAAGTACTTGCCAAAGCAATCAGGGAAGAAAAAGACATTAAGGGCATCCGGATAGGAAGGGAAGAAGCCAAGTTATCACTATTTGCAGACGACATGATATTATACCTGGAAAACCCGAAACTCTCTAACAAGAGGCTCCTAGAAATAATACATTCCTATAGTAGAGTGGTAGGGTACAAAATCAATACCCAAAAGTCAATGGCCTTCCTATATGCAAACAGCGAAAAGAGAAGACAGGGACATTAAAGAAACTATCCCATTCACAATTGCGCCACAGAAAATCAAATGCCTAGGAATAAGTTTGACAAAGAATGTAAAGGATCTCTACAAAGAAAACTACAAAACATTACTTCAGAAAATAAAAGAAGACCTGAGAAAATGGAGACAAATTTCCTGCTCATGGATTGGAAGGATTAACATTATCAAAATAGTAATACTCCCTAGAGCTTTATACAGATTCAATGCGGTCCCTAGAAAGATACCCATGATGTTCTTCAAAGAAATTGAACAAACACTCCTGAAATTTGTATGGAATAATAAAACCCCACGAATAGCTAAAGCAATCCTTGGGAAAAGAAGATGGGAGGTATCACTTTCCCCAACCTCAAGCTCTATTACAGAGCAGTTGTAATTAAGACAGTGTGGTATTGGTATAGAGACAGACCCGTAGACCTATGGAATAGAACTGAACTATCCTGAAACACACTCTCAAATATACAACCACTTAATCTTTGATAAAGGAGCAAAAAAATATTAAGTGGAGCAAAGAAAGCCTCTTCAACAAATGGTGCTGGGAAAACTGGGCAGCTACATTAAAAAAAATGAACTTAGACCTCCTTCTAACGCCATGTACAAAAATCAGATCAAAATGGATTATAGATCTCAACATCAGAGATGAATCTCTAAGGTACATCAAAGAAAACAGGAGAAATGCTCTTACGACATCACAACTAAAAGTATCTTTAAATGCGACACACCTTTTAGCTGGTATTCTACGGGCCTATAGGAAAAACCCTCCACAACATTGATGCTAAAGGCATCTTCAAAGGTGAAACATCACTAACAAAGCAACTAGAAGAAAAGATAAACATATGGGACTACATGAAACTAAAAAGCTTCTGCACCTCAAAAGAAACAGTGACTAAAATACAAAAGCAGTCCACAGAATGGGAAAGAATATTCACCCAATACCCATCTGATAAGGGGTTAATATCCAGGATATATCAGGCACTGGTAGAACTTTACAAGAAGAAAACAAACAACCCCATCAAAAAATGGGGAGAAGAAGTGAACAGAAACTTCAGCAAGGAAGAAATTCGAATGGCCAAAAAACATATGAAAAAATCCTCATCATCACTAATCATCAGAGTGATGCAAATCAAAACAACAATGAGATATCACTTTACACCACAGAGACTGGCACATATTCAAAAGAGCAAGAACAACAAGTGCTGGCGTGGATGTGGGGAAAAGGGGACACTCATCCATTGTTGGTGGGAATGCCGGCTGGTACAGCCTTTCTGGAAAACAATATGGACATTCCTCCAAACTACCAACATAAAAAAATCTGTACTTCTTTATTCATCTCTGTGCTATTCACTATAGCTAGAATCTGGAAACAACCTAAATGCCCGAGAACAGAGGACTGGCTAAAAAAGCTGTGGTTCATCTACACTATGGAATACTATGCGGCTGTCAGAAAAGATGAAATTATGAAATTTACCTGCAAATGGATGGACATGGAGAGTATCATGCTGAGTGAAATTAGTCAGAAGGAAAAGGGCAGATATAGAATGACTGCATTCATTAATAGGATATAAATAGATACCAGTGTTTTACTAAATGTAGGAAATGGTAATGGCAGATTAAAACTCACCATTGAATATACACAAAGAGACTTAAGTGATAAACTCTAAATATCTGCAGGGCTAGCCACAATGTGTAAAAGAAGAGGGAGCGAGATGCAGAGTCAGAGAGAGACAGAGAGAGAAAGAGAGGAAACTGGGGTACCTGCTATCGAGGCAGCCTGGGGGTGGGCGGGAGGGGGTGGGGTACATTGGTGGTGGAAATGGGGCACTGGTGGAGGGATGGGTGCTGGTATACTGTACTACCAAGAACCAATTATGAACACCTTTGTAATTGTATATCTCACGGTGGTATAATAAAAAAATTAAAAAAGTCCACCCATTTATTGCTCAAATGTTTAATTAGCACCTATTAGAGATTTGAGGTTTAAACATAAGGATACAATGGCATGCACAATGAACTCTGACCTTCAAGAAGTGTGCATGGTAGTGGATGCCACTTTCATCGGTCACTGGCTACTACTCTGCAGTGTCTTGCACTCATCAATACTGCTTGGTAGCCCAGGCAAGCAAAGCAGCATCTTTCATTAACCCAAAAAATAGAGTTTTCTTTCTGAACAACTGTCAGTAAGTTGTCTTTTCTTTTCAGTAAAACAAATGACAATATGGACATGAGCAAAATCTTTCTTGAGCGTTAGAAATTTATAGTGATATTTACTGTTCTATGGAGTGAATAGTAAATACCACTCGAGGGCAGCCATTTTCCACATCCGGACTTCCCTCTTGTCAGAACTCCACCCAGGCCTATCACAGCCTGGCTCCTGCGCCGCAAGTGGCTGCGCAGTTCATAATAAATGCTATATTTAGAGGTGACTACAAGAGTATGCCACCCGCACGGCAAGCCTGGCAAGCTGCCCGTGTTGTATTTGATATGCCAAATACCAGTAACAATTATATCAGTTCATTCTCATGACCTAATATAATGGTTTGAGGCTCTTTATGTTCCTGGAGCAAGCAGATGCCCTTGGGCTCTACTAGCATGAGACAGGACATATGGAGATATTACTGGAGCCCACTTGAGCAAATCAACGATGACCAGGGAGACAGTGATACAGTGACAGTGATTTACTATTCTATATGTACAATATTTTCTATATTTTGAGGAAGAGCTTCTGCATGTATTTGTGTACTATGGGATTGGCACAGTATAGTTATATTGTGTAAGAAGACTGAAAATGTTCATAGCACTCTTACTGTTCAGTATTTCATACTCTGCAAAGATCAGAATAATTATTTAAGATAATGTGTTCAAGTAGATTTGTAGCAAAGGGGTACTACAGATACCCAAATGGGTGCAGTTCTTGTCATTGGTAGTATGAAACCAATTTTTGTTTGCAATCTGAACTGCTGCATCTGTGCAATACATTTCAAACTTAAGAAGAGTACTATAGGAACTAGTATTCTTAATAATACTATGGTCTGCACCAGGAGTAATTCCTGAGTGCAGAGCCAGGAAGTCACCCCTGAGCATCACCAGGTTTGGCATCTCCCAAAAAAAAATTGTAAGAGAAAAAAATACTATGGTCTGGTTATTTACAGAAATAAAGCATGAGTAATAAAATGAACCCCATTTAAAATCAACCTCGTCTAAGTCACATTTAGATGCTCTCACAATTTACTGGATAAACTGATTTTTTGTTGTAATTTTTTCTCACAAGCCATATTTATTGGGTCTATACTTTCATCTATATTCAAAAGGAAGAGAATAAGCAAGAGTACATAGGCAAAGATAAGCTATGTTTACTTGTCTCAACTGCTAAACGCAACCTGTGTATCAACAGGAATCATCTAAGTTTATACATATGCTGTTAATGCAAGTGATAATAGTAATAATGATACAAAAGGGCTGGTGTATAATATTTAGTCAAAATTCAAGTTCAGAAGAGACTTGTTAGAACTCTCCTCTTCATTCAACTTTGCTTCCTTTTTCTAAAGAAATTTCTTTTCAAAAAATCTGTTTGAATGGATGATAGTATTAATCCCTCTCATAGCCATTTCTGAATTTCTCACTTTATTTTATTGAATGAATTGTTACAGGTCTGTATATAGGGTACCATTTCATGTCCCTCTGACACAATATACTTCCTTTTACAAATTACCTCCCTCAATAAGGCACTGAATGTTCCTTCAAAGAGCACCTGCTTGCTCTATGTAGCCTGAGTCATGTGTTATATCATGTTCTGGTTTGAAAAACTACTAAGGACTTTGAGTGGCCCACAGTAATTCAGAAGTCATATACTTCTGAATCAACCACACTGCCCAGAACATCTGGGACTGTATATTACAAATCCAGGAGGTCTTTCATTGGAAACTGTACCAGAATGATCTGTATGAGAAAGAAGAAATAATCAAATTTGAAAACAAAAAAAAACCCCAACAAATATTTATATAGTCCTCATAGGGCTTTCACATGTAGCGGTTGTAAAAACAATGCTAAGGAAGGGGAAATCTCAGGCTAAGCAAAACATGGTACTATACAAATACAGGACTCAGAAAAATTCCTTACTCACACCAGAGAAACTTGTTCCAGGAAAGTTTTTTCAGGAGAGAAGCTACAAGAGATTCGAACAATCTGCTAATCTTTCAGGTTTTATAATGCATAAACTCACTGACTAATTCACTTTAAAAATCAATTTCTTGTTGAACTGTTGATAAAAAAAAACAAGGAATCTGGATATTAGATAACTGAATTGTCTAAGATAAGATGGGAAAATAATACAATAACCACAGTAAGTTGTCCATTCCTTAGAAGTGTTTCTAGAATAAATGCCTGTTTATAAGGTATACTTAACTTTATAATTGGAGTTATAAAGTTACAGGCATTAATTGTAGTAATAGGCTAACCATGCTTTCATTTGCAGAAAAATCTACTTAAAATGTCAAGCAGAACGTGTCTCCTCTAGAATAAGATATCAGAATATTTGCCAAATAAAATCATTTGATCAGTTGACATGCTGTTATTCATCGATTTGCTCGAGCAGGCACAGGTAACGTTTCCATTTGACCCTATCACATGCCAGTGTAGCCCAATAGCATCTGCTTGGGCTAGAAGAGCCTCAAACTGTTCGTTCAGGGTCTTGAAGAAGCAAGACCATCTTGTAGGTGGGCGGCCACATGATCTTTTGATGTCCCGTGGGATCCAGTCGGTAACAGCTCTAGTCCAGCGGTCATCTCCAAATCGCATTACATGTCCATCCCATCTGATTTTCGATGTCTTGGCAAATGAGATAGCGTCCCTGACTCATGTTTGTCGATGGCAGTCGGAACTCCGGTTCCTTCTCTCACTTGGAATATTTCTGCCATTCTATCACATAAGTCCTTAACAAACCTAGCTCTCACAAAAACAAGAGGACAGTGCAGGCAGACAAAACTTTCTGAGTGGTTATAGTGATGTGCCCAGAATAAGCATTATCACTTTTGCTACTCAATAGTATTTCTTAAGTGCTAAATCAATGGCTGTGGGAGTCAACTATGGATGGTTTTGCCTTCAGGGCATATTTGGAAATGATGCAAGACAATTTTTCATTGTGAGAACTGAAAGGTCAGTGTTGCTGGCTTTAGGTTAGGAATAAACTAAACATCCTACAAGACATTCTGCAAGACACACGTCTGCCCCCCACAACAACCAATCCCAATTGTCTATCTAGTGCTAAGATTAAGAAACTGTCTTACTGTCCCTACAGAAAAACTATCAATAGCCAAGTGTGAATAGGAAGACAATATTTAAGACAAATCTCTTAAATATTTAGTATTTAAGGGACAATCTCTTGTTCCTGGTGAATATGGGATCTATTTAGGGAGTGAGGCAATAAAACCAGGCTCCCAGTGACAATATATGATGCTAATTACTGTGTGTGCCTTGCACTACATCAAACACAATGGATGTTTGTGTTAGAGCAGCTTCCTATTAGAAGCAAGGCAGGTATATGTTCAATCTTTAAAGATTTGGATAGACAAAAAAAAAATCAATCAATCAATCAATCAACAAAAAGGGGATGAGTCTCCTGGCTTTCCTGAAGATGTGAATTGTTTTCTCCAGAAAACATTATGGATAGGGCTAACTTTAAGAAATGCATGTTCTAACTGAGAGATACACAACTTTCAAAAAGTGTGTCATAGGTATAAATGGAAAATATAGAGTATAACCTAGTCTCAGGGCACAACAGACCAGAGGACATAAAGTGTGGTAAGCACTTGCCAGTGTTTCAATGAGCACTTGTAAGTGCATATGTGAAGATGTCATATAAAAGGAAAGGTGTTTTCTGGTTCCCAGACACACCAGGCTCCATTCTAAAGTACATGAGAATAGTAAAGGTCCACTTAACTGAAGAAGCTCAGTGTTTAAAAAAAAACATTTTTTTTGCTTTTTTTTTTTTTCCTTGGGGGGGGGGGGTCACACCCGGCAATGTTCAAGGGTTACTCCTGTCTCTTTGCTCAGGAATCACTCCTGGCAGTGCTTGGGGGGCCATATGGGATGCCGAGGATCGAAATAGGTCGGCCACATGCAAGGCAAACACCCTACCCGCTGTGCTGTACCTCCAGCCCCGAACCCAGCATTTTAAAATTGTTCATGACTATATATGAGGCAACCAAACCTTTTTGTTTCTGAAAATACACTTGGGAAATGATACTAAAGGTATAAAGAATTACCTTTATAGTAAAAGAACATCTGGAACTAAAAAGAATTTACAAGTAGGAAAGTACTTTAACTGGAAAAAATGACCGATGATGTTTTTGTCATCTTGATTCCAGAAAAGATCCATTTTTTTCTGTACAGCTATTTTAACACAACCCCTCTTTATTTTTTATTGGGGAGTACCCTTGGTGGGGTTCAGGGCTCACTCTTGGCTCCGCACTCACAGATAACTCCTGGAGGTTGCTTTAGGAATGAAAGGAGTGAAGGGAATTGAACCCGGGTTGGTTGTGTGCTTGGCAAACCTCCACTCACTGTACTATTGTCACCCCCTCCCTAGCCTAAGCCTTCTTTAGTGTAAATACTGTCATAGACTATATGAAATAAAGCAATCATGAGTCAATGGACCTTGATTTTCTTCTAAACCTTTACTATATATTGGGAAATAAAGTTAGTATTTACTTAATGTCCTCCTCTCACCCCTCCACCTCCAATGAGCCAGTGGGCATGACTACGAGCTGCACAGATGCCGTTCACAACCCACCATGAACCAGGACTGGTCAGTAACTCCGAGAATGACCGGAGACAATACTACAGCTCCTTCCAGTGGCGTGCAGCGAAGCAGCCACACTCCATGTTAACCACCTAGTTGAGGGTCAGATCTATGCCAGGACCTTTCCCATATATATGTTGCAGTGATCAATGTTGTTGCAGCCAGCTATGGGAGCTGGTGTGGGGCTAGGAAATGGGGGTGGGGGGGGGGGAGCATTTGGTGGTGGGGTGGGGGCACTGGTGGTGGGACTGGTGTTGAACAATGAACGCTTGTGACAACCACTACAAAGAAATTTGTAATTCATGGTGTTTTAATAAAAAGAAAAATATTAAGAATTAACAAAAAGCATTACAAAATACAAAAACAAAAATAAACAGGGTGCTTCAAAGGAGTCGTAAAAATTAGAAACAATACAATTAATGGATAAAAAATTGTGTACGTAAGCCAATCCTTAGAAAATATTCTAAAAATATTCCTTAGGCAAGAAATCAGCAAGAGCACATACAGGCAGCATGCAAACGGTTAGAAGCAAAAATCTGAGAGGCAGACAGCGCATGTGAACATATACTTGGTGTCATAGCCGAGTGCGAGGCAGTGCACGGGAGCAGTATTGGGTGTCACAAATGCACACAGCGCACCAACTCCAGCTCCACGTCCTGGCTCCTATTCAGTGCCCTGACCCAACTCACACGCACCATGCTTCTGCCTCAAGGTGGCAGGAGGTTCTGTTAGCTGCTTTTGTAGAAATAAACCCAACTAAGTAGTATATGAAATGTTAACAAAACCTTCCAGACAATACTTGCTATCAAGAAGCATTCATGGCTCAGCAGGTTCTTCAAGACCAGTCCACAGGATCAAGTCCTCGGCCCTACAAATCCTTAGGAAAATCCTGTGGTGTCTGAGAGCTTCTCTGGCATTCCTGTATAAAACCTGAACCTCTTCACTTCTATGCTTTTCTATTCTTCATACATTTATCACTACAGGAAATATACATTTAATTATTTATTATGTTCCACTGCTCTCCCTTCCAACTATAAGGTGAGGTTGAAACTTTAATTTCTTCTCTTGTTGGTCTCTTGTTCCTAACCAGGCCCGAGAATGTAGACGCTGAAATACACTATAAAAATGCTGTTTTAAATTTTCCCTTTGTGCCAGGGTGATAGTCCAGCGGGTAGGGCATTTGCCTTGCATGCAGCCAGACCCGGGTTCGATCCCTGGCATCCCATATGGTCCCTGAGCACCGCCAGGAGTAATTCCTGAGTGCAGAAGCAGGAGTAACCTCTGAGCAGCACCAGCTGTGACCAGAAAAAGAAAAAAAAAGAAATAAATTTTCTCTTTAAGAATTAATTTTAATAGGTATATTTAAAAAACTTTTTAATACAGGAAGGTAGGGCATTTGCCTTGCACAAGGTCAGTTGGATTTGATCCCTGGTCCCTTATATAGTTACCAGAGTCCAAGTATGATCCCTGAGAACAGAACTAGGAATAAGCCCTTAGCATTGCCAGGGGTGGCTCAAAACCAACACAACTCCCCAAAACAAAGAAACAAACAAACAAACAAAAAACCAAACAGCCAAACAAATACTCCTGTAGTGAGTTTAGCATTTAAACTGTTCCTCTTTCTCACATTTAGAAAATAAAGATATACCCTGTCTAGTCTATAAGATGTCAAAGAAAGTCCTGACATTCATCACCTTGTAATAATTACATTAGAAAACTACACTTTTTCTTATATCGAATTTTTTTTTGGGGGTGGAGGTTGGATTGTAGAAGAGGAAAAAGAGGCTTAGTGTATGGATTTTGCTGTTACTTCAGTCAGTATTCCAAATAATAAAAATGGAAAAATAAGCAAATGCCTAAAAGTCAAACTTTAACATGGCAGTCCTGTTATTCTTTAACCCCAATATCAGCTACTATCAACGTTATGTACCATTAATTAAACAAGAGCAAATAATCTATTTAGTAGGAGGGTTGAATAATCTGTCAACACATGGTGAAAGTCAAAAAAGACACTAAAGACTCCACTATAAAAAATTTATAAATAATAAATCAATAAAGTAACAGGTTAACAATTAACACTAAAGGGCCGGAGCGATGGCCCAGTGGGTAGGGCGTTTACCTTGCACGCGGCCAGCCCATGCTGGCCCAGGTTCAATCCCGGCATCCCATATGGTCCCCCGAGCACCGCCAGTAGTTATTCCTAAGTACAGATCCAGGAGAAACCCCTGAGCATTGTCGGGTGTGAACCAAAAAGCAATAAACAAACAAACAAAGAAACAAATAAATAAATAAAAAAATAAAAGTGGGGCCAGAGCGATAGTCTAGCGGGTAAGACGTTTGCCTTGCATGTGGCCGGCCCATGCCGGCCGGGTTCAATTCCCGGCATCCCATATAGTCCCCCGAGCACAGCCAGGAGTAATTCCTGAGTGCAGAGCCAGGAGTAACCCCTGAGCATCGCGGGTGTGAACCAAAAAAGAAAAAGAAAATTAACACTAAAAAAATCTCTTGCACTAACAAACTGGAAATTAAAAAAAAAATCTCTAAAACAGTGTCCAAAAACGTCAATTACCATAAGGAATAAACAACAGAGAAAAATGACTTATACATTAAAAAATCTAAGTCACAATTAAAAGATACAAAAAAAAATGGAAAAAAAATTATGTTCACAGATTGGGAAAATTAACATGGCCAATATTACCATACTATTCAAAGCATTATATACATTCAATGCAATTCCTATCAAAATTCTAATGGCATTCATCAAGGACTCACAATAAACACTACTAAAATATGTATGAAACCATAAAACTCTGAAAGTCAAAACAATTCTAAGAAAAATAACATTGGCTACATTGCATTTACTGACTTAAAACTACAGTACAAAACTATAATAATAAAAACTGCCATACTGGAATAAAAACAGATTTTTAAAGAACTGAACAGAACTGGGAGGCTGGAAATAAACCCCAGACATATAGAAAATTAATCTATAACACAAAATGTCTATTAAGTGGAGAAAGGAAAGCCTCTTCAACAGAAAGTTTTGGTGAGAAAAAAACAACTGGATTCTTTAACACCATTAATAAAAGTTGATTCAAAATGGATCAAAGTCTTTGATATTTGAGCAGAATGCATAAAATACATTGATGAAAACAGACAAATCCAAATACTGACCTCAGAGGTATCATCAATAATGCCAAAAAATAATTTTTTTAAAAAAAGGAAAAGAAAAAATGAACAGGGCTACATCAAACCATAGTTTTTGCTTGGTGTTAAGAATCCACGACTAAAATGGCGAGATACTTTACCAAATGAGGGAAATATTTGTATACCATATATCTGAAAAAGGGCTAATACCAAGATACATAAGGCACCCACAAAGCTCTACAATTAAAAAAAAAGGCAAAGAGACATATCTTCAAATAACACATGGATAGTCAGTAGACATATGAAAAAGTTCAACATCACCAATTAAGAGAGAAATGCAAATGAAAATTACAATGTGGTATCATCTCACACAGTGAAAACAGTATATGACAAAGACCAAAACCAAGCCCAAGAGATAGTACAGAGGGCAAGACACTTGCCTTACAAGTTACTGACGCCAGTTGTATGCTAGGTACCACATATACCCAAGCCCCACCAGGGTGATCCTGAGCACAGAGCCGGGAGTAAGTCCTGAGCACCACTGGATCTAACCCCTAACCTCCCTCCGCTCCCCAGCCAAATAAACAGTGTTAGGAAAGGAACGTTGTAAAAAAGAAAACTGCCCCATTTATTGTTGGTGGGAATGCTATCCAGTTTGGTCTCTTGGGAAGCAGCAGAACTTTTCAAAGAATTAAAAATAAAGCATAAAACTCCCATATATCCAGTAATTACATTTTTGACATCTGCAAACACAAACTGTTGACTTGAAAAGAAACCAGTCTTATATTCACTGCAGCATTATTTACAATAGTAAGTGGCGATGGAAACAACCCCAATTTCCAACGATAGACAGGAGCTGTAGTAGATATACACAATGGAACAGCTCTAAGAAAATTGTTGTCTGTTGCTGTAAAGTGGAAGAAGTTATAGAGGGTATCATGTTACGCAAAAATATGTAGAGAGCGGACAAATGTCATGTGATCGCACTCATGTATATAAGGAAATAAAGCAAAGGAATGGACAGTATCCAATGACAACAGATTCTTGGATTATGACCAGGAAATGAGGTTAGTAGTGGTGGCGGATGGGGCAAGGTGCAGTGGAGTCAAAGGGACACAGGACAGTGATAAGGGTTTCTGGCACTGTAGGGTAACTGAGGTGCATCAACTCTGTTCAACAAAAATACAAGCATTTACCATCATCAAGACCATTTGACCTCAACTACAATAAAAAATGTCTGTCAGCCTGGGGGTGGTGGGGGAATCTGTCAGCAAACCTAAAATTTCAGAGACATATTTTATTCCAAAAGTAACACATAGTATGATCACATATTACAATTGGAAGCCCTTAAAATTATTTCAAAAATTGGAAATATTTCATAGGCTTTTCACATTTTCTATGGCCATTTGTTTTCTAATGACCTATTAAATTAAAAATTAAGTACATATTAACTAACCAACAGCGATATAACTTTAAGGCTGAGTAAAGCAATAATGGAAATAATTCCAATTAAATGTTATCTACCAGGCCAGAGAAAAGAAATGTCATTAATGTACGAGTTATAAATCAAATAGCTGCAAATCTGTTTGTAAACAGACACCTACCTATTTTTAACAAACCACATTTGAAGAAAGTCACATGTTTTATTAAAGATATAATATGAAACTTGAAGTAAATTTTCTACTTTAAAACTGGGTGACCAGAAAACGAGTCCTAACATCCTAACAACAAAGGAGAAATGTTATGCTGAAACTCCCCGATTTTGGTGTCCAGTTACAAATAAAGCGGTACTAGTCATTCAACTCAAGAGTTTTATAAACTATTGGAAGTATTATCATCAGAAAAAAAAACTTTGTCAATGAAAAAAACACTGATTCAATGAGCATTTGATCATTTTTATTATCAAAATAGAAGGAAGAATTACATCCCTCTCTCTGGTGAAACTTCTCAAATAACTTGAAGTGGAGGCCTTGAGATGCGTCAATTATAAAAGTTGTTGAAATGAAAACAGTTTAAATGTACAAAACAAACCAGTACTTTCATACAAGAATTCCCTATAAAGTTGATAATGTGAAAAATAGTTTGCTTCAACTACATATAAGGCATGGTCACTTTCCGTCATTTTGTGCAATTATTTTTTCTGCTTTGTTGGAGTCTTTTCTCTTCGTCGGTCCTGATTTTTCTTTGATTCTCTAGATTGTTCAAAAATACCTACTAGATTTTTCCCACCGCTTCTCAGCACCGTTCTGATAGCTATCTTCATCACTTCTGGAATCTGAATGTTTTCTACTCTTTTCTTTGGACTTTGATCTCTCTTTTCTTCTAAAATTTTCGCTGTCCTTATTTCGGTGTCTGTGCTCAGTTTCAGAAAAGGAATTTCTTCTCTCACCTCTCTTCCTTCTGGGGTCCCCATGCTTCCCTTCCAAATCAGTATACATTTCTTGGTCTCCATCACTCATAACTCTGCTATAACTATTTCGTTCTGAAGGAACACCTCTGCTGTCTGAAGTGTATGTTGATATGGGATCTCTCCAGTGTGGGTCTCTTGAATTTCTCTCTCTATGCTTTTCTGATCTTCTTTCCCGATCAGTCCTGGTTTCCTGGTACCTGTGGTCTGACCGTCTCTCTTCATATTTCCTTTCACTGGCCAGTTGTTTCCGGGTCAATTTATCTACTTCTTTCTTTCTGATCTTCCCTTGTGCCTTCTTTCTTTTATCTTTATCTGGCAGGTATAAAATGAAATTAAGTTAGGTTTAATTCTAATCTCAATTTTATAATTAACATTTATTGATACTTTGTAGTTTAGATCATGTAAACTGAATGCAAAGTCAAAATCAAATAAATGGAAAGTGATGACAAAATGCTTAAGTTAAAAGAACAGACAGTACAATAAGCATTAACTACCAAAGTTCAGTTTCGACATAAACTACAGCAAATGTTGTGAACACTGGTGCTGAGGACTGGGGGGCCTCTCAGACAGTGCTCAGGGGAGCCCGTGGCTATCACAGCAATATTTGGGGAACTGGGTCATGTCTCAAAGGTGCGGTGCTGGAGACCCTGAGGTGAATGGGATTACCTGCTACCACGTAGTACTAGGGGGCCTCCAATGCTACACCCAGTGCTGCTCAGGGGAACATGTGATGCCAGACATAAAGCAGACGTCAGTTCCATGCAAAGCCCTTTACTGTCTGTTTGCCCTATATTTTTTTAATCAAGTGACTAAAATGTCATATTTTTTACTTATAATTTTACCCGGATACAAAAAGTTTCATCAGTAACTGAATGAACTGAGAGCCTACCTACTACCAAGAGTATCCCACTCGCACTGCAGAGCCTGGCAAGCTACCCATGTCGTATTCAATATGCCAAGTACAGTAACAATGATGGACCTGATTCCCATGACCTAACCAAATGATTTGAGGCTCTTTGTGTTCCTATAGCGAGCAGATGCCCGAGGGCTACACTAGCACACGACAGAGACGAATGGAGACACTACTGGTGCCTGCTTGAGCAAATCTATGATGAATGGGAAGACAAGTGATACAAATGATATAAAAGATACAAAAATTCTAGCCTATGGGCACTACGTCACTTAAAATACATCCTATCTGACATGCATCAAAGTATAAGGACCATTACGCCAGCATTATTGTTACTAAAACTGGGGAAAGTCTGGGTTTACTTAATATCAGCATGAACCAAAAGATCTGTTTTCTGGTGCTAACAGAGAATACTGTGCACCAACCAGTAAGAGAAGCTCTGGAATTTTTCTAAAAAGTCCATTAAAGGGATAGTAGATAGTATCTACTAAAGACAGATAGTGGATGGGGTAGGGCAGAGTAATCCCTGAGGGCAAAGTCACGAGTAAGCCCTGAGCACACCGGGTGTGGACCAAACACAAAACTTACGGTGTAAATATCAGTGATGAAAACCTTCACTGAAGTGAGGAAATTCAATTTTTGCCTCTTTTTTTTCTGACAGGAATAGATGTTTTTTGGAAGTGGATATGGTCTGGAGGATTGCCCTAGTCTAAAGACGGAGGACAGTGCGGACCAGACAGATTAGAGTACACATGTAAGTCCTTCACCTAACTGGATGCCCAGACACACAACCAAGGAGATGTGAAACCAGGGAAAAGCTTGCTTCTCATCTAACTGGTTGTTTGCTTGGTTCAAGAATCTACCAAATTAAACTCATTCCTCCCATTTCCTTTTCTCCTTTTAAACAGGTCAGTGTTCACTGTGACTAAACGACAGCAAAAAAGGAAAAATTACATATAATCCCAGAGATTCAAATATTCTGAAATATTTCTGCATATTTTATATCCATTTGTTGTTGTTGTTTTGATCTCTTTGGGCATCTACCAGACTGGCGCAAGGCGTAGCTAGACTGGACAAAGTGAGCTGCTTGTAGGTTAGGTTGACGCTGGTGTGATAAAGGAAGTAAATTCCAAACGTGGGCTAAATGACAGCTCTCTGATACCCAAAGAAAAATGGTATACACGAGGACTTTAGAAAAGGAGAGAATAAAGGGAGTTAGAGGGAAAGTAAGTAGGAAAAAGATGTCAGAAAGGGAATTTGTGAATATATATTGCCAACCAACTTTGTCACACACTAAGTACCTTTGAACTAATACCAATCCTAGGGTTTTAAATACATCTACTGACAGGTTTACTTAAGTGCATTTCTCACCATCACACAGAAAATGAAAAAAGATCAATCAGTTCCCCCATAAGATGACAGATCAATCACACTAAAGATAGACAGCTGAGCCCTGAAGAACCTGAAGGAAAGCCTGCTCCTCCCTGGAGGCAGCCTGCCCTGGGAAGACAAGAACGAGGCCTTGTAGTGAGGATTTTGAATCCAATAGTCTGTAAGTGGAGAGAAATGGTTCAGCATTTCACCAGAATCAGGGATGAGTACTGACTGGGTCCCCTACATAGGCCGTTACTACACCATCACATTCTGACTCAGTTCCTGGTAAGAGAAAGAGGAAGAGGCTGAGATGCACGGGGCTATGGGATACGACAGAACAGGACTGCATGGGCTAATGATGACTTCACAATCACAGGCTTAATGAGTGCCAAGACCTGGTTTCTGAGAAATGTTTGTATAAAAGTCTCAAACAATTTAGGACACTAATAAAATTAAGTAACTGATGTTTTAAGAAAAAAATTTTAATGAATTTATTTGTGCACTTAAAAGTTTGGGTTAATATATGATGATAGGATGACTAAATGCCTGCGAAATTCTTATGCACACAGAGTGTGGGACAGAACGACCTGCACTTGCCCTACCTCAACCCAAATTTCACCACATCCACATTATTTCTTCTGCCAAGTACCTGCCCTTCCCCGTGAGCTGGTTTTCCATTAAAGACTTATTTCTCTGATTCCCATCAAGCCGCTCAACTGCACTGCGGCTACCCAAGTAGAAACCATCTGGCTTTGTGCTACATCAACATTTCGCCGACCCTATTCTAGACTACTTAGTGCTTCCCTGCGATGAAAATTTCAGACTTAACAGGAAATTTCCTATCTTTGGTGTTTTCTTTTAAATTTTCTAACTGTGGGAAGTTCATACTGTTTCTATGCTATTAATACTTTATTAATAAGATTTTAAGTTCTATATTGAAATCATATGATGAGGGAAATAAATTTTGAATCAGCAAGCTTCCTTATTACAGCAATTCATGCTGTGTGATCATCTGTTCTCAAAACAGACACCATGAAATAATGACATCTTCAGAACTGAAAGGAGTACAGTCTGAGCATATTTCAATTCAAGGATAAGACATCCTACTTGCAGAGAGAATTTAACTCTAATAATAGAAAACATGGAGAGACTTTTCTGTGGGGTAGGGGTAAGGGCTCTGCCTTGCATACTCTGGACTCACTCTAGGCTCTGCACTCAGGGATCACTCCTGGGGGCTTAAGGCACCTTATGGGAAGCTGGGCATTAAACCTGGGAGAGCTGTGTGCAAGGCAAACACCTTAACTGTCTTTCTGGCCCAGATTAATAACTATTGATGCCACATAGCATAATAAAAATACTTTAGACTATAACAAGCCAGTGACAATATAAAGACTAGCCTCGCAATCTAAAGCTGCACAAGAAATGAGAAATGATAGCATTTTGGACAATCGGACTATCTATTACTCAGACTAAGATATTCCAATGGAAGAAAAGCATAGCTAAACTTGGGGGTCACTAAAAGACCTATTCAGATTAAAAAAAAAATCCGTCTCTCTCTCTCTCTCTCTCTCTTTTTTTTTTTTTTTTTGCTTTTTGGGTCACAGCCAACCTCTCAGGGGTTATTCCTGGCTCCTCACTCAGGAATTACTCCTGGCGGTGTTTGGGGAACCATATGGGATGCCAGGGATCGAACCTGGGTAGGCCGTATGCAAGGCAAACACCCTTCCTGCTGGACTATCGCTCTGGGTCCCCCAAAAAATTATTTACTACAGCACTTTTACTTACAAAAAGAGGACCATAGAAAATTAGTGTTTCCATTGAGAGCAACTGGAAAAGCTACATAAAAAGAACATGGGAGTCACCTTGAAAGAATTGTCAAGGCTTTGAATGTGGATTAGTGACAGTACTGGGCTTTAAACCAAGTGGCATGATAAGAAGCCAGTACACACTTATACAAGTGCTTGAATCAAATAAATGTTTTGTAAGAAAAAAATTCAGTCATAAAATGTAGAGACAACCTTGGCAGATACCAGAGTAACACAGTTTAGACAAGTTGCAAAGGTTGTAAAATTTGTGAAAAGAGAAAAAAAATATGCATAGTATCAATTTATTCTATATTTAATATTAATTTCCAAAAAAAGAACCCCAAGGAACAAGAAACCAGTTTCCATGAAGGAATTCAGCAGTACTATCTTAACTAAGTGATCATTTAATCTCACCAATAATTTAAAAAATTCACTATTAAAGAATTCCTCTTACTACTAACCAAGGACAGAAGAAACGAGGGCCAGGAGGAGTGGACTTGGTTGTATGGTTAGAACCTTGCCACAAGTAGTGGGGAGAGGGCAGTTAGGATGCAAAAAGAGACCACTGTCACAATGATAGTTGGAAATGAACACTCTGGACAAAAATTGACTACTAAAGTAAGTAAAGGGACATACATGATAACTTCTCAGTGCCTGTGTTATAAACCATAAAGCCCCAAAGGGGAGGGGAGAGAGAGAGAGAGAGAGACAGGTAGAGAGAGAGAGAGAGAGAGAGAGAGAGAGAGAGAGAGAGAGAGAGAGAGAATACAGCGAGAAGATACAAGAAAAGTGGAAGGAGGGAAACCGGGGACACTGGTAGTGGGGACACTGGTAGTGGGTAAGTGGACAGGTAGACGGACAGGTGTCGCTGGAACATTTTATGACTGAAAACTGATCATCAACAAGTTTGAAACTATGTATTTCATAGTGATTTAATAAAAATTATAATTAAATCTCTTCTAAAAAATTTCCCTTACTATTTTCTACTTCATCATGAGCTCTAATCTTGTACTTTTGCCTTGTGTTCAACTTAGTCATGACAGACTAAATAGAACACAAATATTCTATTATATTCTTTAAAAATATTCTATTCTGTACTGGTGGAGGGATGGGTGCTGGAATACTGTATTACCAAGAACCAATTATGAACATCTTTGTAATTGTATGTTTCACGGTGGTATAATAAAAAAAATTTAAAAAAAAATATTCTATTCTGGGGCCAGAGCGATAGACCAGCGGGTAGGGCGTTTGCCTTGCACGTGGCCGGTCCGTGCCGGCCCGGGTTCAATCCCGGCATCCCATATGGTACCCCGAGCACCTCCAGTGCAGAGCCAGAAGAAACCCCTGAGCATTGCGGGTGTGACCCAAAAAAAAAAGCAAAATAAAAAAAAAAACTATTCTAACCATGAGGAAAAAAAAAATCGCACATTTCCAAATTGATGGACATTCTAAAGACCACTGAAAACAAGGATATCGTGAAGGGAGGAGCTATCTGTAGAAGACCACGAAGAAATATAGATAAACGCAAACAGAATATTGGAACAGAAATACAATGAGTGAAAAAACTGAACTTCAAATAAAATGTGTCGCTTGGCGAATAATAAGTGTTCTGATGTTAAATTCTTGGCTTTGATCAGTGAACTATGGTTTGTAAGATGCTAAGTACTTGGGGATCGGATGAGGAGTAAATGGAAAGTTTTTGTACCATATTTGCAATTTTTATAAGTCAAAAATTAATTAAAAACTAAGCCAAGAAAAGAAAAATAGAGACATCAGAGAGCTTGCAAACCTTGAGATGCAAACACTGGCCCCACCCCTTTGATATTTACTAGAGTACTTATGGAAACACTATAAATCTGAATTTCCAATGAATGAAAAGGATGCAAACTATATTACAGCACAATACAACAATGCTGTATTATTATCATCAGTAGAGCAGGACGAGCTGACTGCTGCTAGACGAAGATTCACAGTCTTCACTGGACTATACAGCAACGAGAATGACCAATAAATTCGACAATATGAATGAAATCTTGCAAAGAAAATGTTGAAAGAAGCCAGACATAAAGACAGTCATATTGCATACATCTGAACTTAAAAGGTCTCCGAAAGCGTAATCATAGCACTATGAATATAGTTAATACACTAACAGATAACCGTTTCTACTGGTTTAAACAGCTAAACTGAACCAAGCAAGCGCTCAAACTGATTGTTACTGGTAAGCGAAGAGCACGGCTGGTTATGAATGAGGTCAGTACCGGAGGCGGAGCTCTGACTGCTGCTGGACGAAGAGTCACTCTCTTCACTGGACGACCCTGAGTCACTGTCACTGCTGTCACTGCTATCCGAATCGGAGGCAGAGGAGTCCGACTCAGAGGAGGAGGAGGATGCAGAAGAAGATGATGACGAAGACTGATCTGGTTCAACATCTACTTTCTGTGCCACGATGACCTTGGGTGTATTTTTGAGGTGCTCACGCAACTCATCCCTGATTAGAAATACAGTGTTAGGCTGCGTTTTGAAAGCAACTAGGATAAAAATCCAGAAAGTCAAAAAATAAAATTCTGAGAATTCTTACGTTAACCCTCCAAGACCTATAGATGTAAAGAAATTGATGGCAAATCGAGTATTCCTTGGATTATCTCGGGGTAATAATCCTTCAAAGAAAGGCTGCAGGGTTCTGAAAAAAAAAAAAAAACAGAATTGGAACAAACGAAAATAGATTAATTAATACTCTCTTCAGTTTTATTATATATTAGGTTAACAAATAAAATATAACTAAGCAAACTGTATACTGTAAGGCTACACATTTTCTAAATAAAACAAGGTAAAAAATCGTAATTTACAGCATCTTATGTCCACAATTAATAAAGGAGCTTGTTTTGGTTTTGAAAGGGAGCACATCATGCAGCAGTGCTCAGGGTTTACTCCTGGTGGGGACAAAGGGAATACGCTGGGCCAATAGAAATAGGGTTGGCTATGTGCACACAAGTATCCAACCCACTATACTTTCTCTGATGTTATAAGCAGAATGAATATGCAGAATATACATGAATATTAGGCACACATTATAAATGGGCCCAAATAGGAAAAGTAAAAATACCTCCTCTGTGTATAATACATGTATGCAATGGCCTGTGCACTAAGGGAGGTGTTGGAGAATGAGTTAAAGAGAGAAATCAAGGATAAAGAAGGCATATAATAACTGCTGCTAGGGAGGGGTACACATATCTCATTAACATCTGAACATGTGATTTTCAGTGGCACACCTGCAGAATTATTTTGAAAAACCCTCTTGTGTTGAAAGGGGGACAAACAGAGATGATTAAGGGTTGGCTTGCTAGGGCCGAGCAACAGCACAGTGGGTAGTTTATCATGCATGTGGCGACCTGAGTATGATCTCAGGTCCCCAAATGGTCCCCCTGAGGCCGCCAGTAGTGATCCATAAGGGCAGAGCAGGAGTTAAGTCCCCAGTACTGCCAAGTGTGAACCAAGAACCAAAAATCCAAAATTAAAAAAAAATAAAATAAAACCCCAAACAAACCAAAAAAACCCTTCACTTGTAAGTGAAGAGCTTCTAAGATTCAGAGGGGGCGGGCTCCCAGCTCTGCAAAGAGGTGAGGGAGCAGGAGCAGGCTGGGAAATGCTTGTGCAACTACAGTGGAGCTAGCAGAGGAGGAAGC
The DNA here is from genome assembly GCA_021461705.1 of Cryptotis parvus. Taxonomy (NCBI): domain Eukaryota; kingdom Metazoa; phylum Chordata; class Mammalia; order Eulipotyphla; family Soricidae; genus Cryptotis; species Cryptotis parvus. The sequence continues at coordinate 71,762 of JAJIBD010021839.1, read as the reverse complement.
AAATGGGCGCAATGTCAAATGAATAAGGACGTGAAGTCAAGAGAAATTATTCTGGATGAATAAGCCGAGAGTGTGAGGAAGCCAGAACGCGCCACTAGAGAGGCAGGCTGAGGAAAAGACCCCGGAAGAGAAGGTGTGAGCACGGTGGGGCAGAGGAGGCCCGCGCAACCCCAGGGGAGTTGGGGGGCTTAGCAGGGCGAGCACTCAAGACACGGAAACCACTCACACTTGGAGCAGGCGCAGCACTGGGCGATCTAAACAAGCAGGAAATAAGTAGCTGCCACAGGAGAATATTAGGATCTGAAAAACCCTAGCAATTATGCAAAAATGATTTTTACATTTAAAAAGGTAAAAAGTATACACTTTTTTTTCTGCTTAAACTAAACCTAAAATTATATGTTGGCTCACGACACAATATGAAATTCAGTGTGGTAACTAAAGGTGACTTTAGTAGTAACTAAAGACCTTGGGGATTATTCTTGTTTTTACAATCAAGGGTGGCCTTTGACTACTGAAATCGGGAGTGGAGAGGGGACACCGGAGGGTAGTGTGAGAATAAAGTATGCTCTAGGATAAACTTACTCATCCTTTAATCTTGCATTAAGTTTCGGAAGACCCATATATTCACAGAGCTCCTGGAAAAATATTTTAACAAAAATTCTACTAGATGATGTAGTGGTTTCTTCACTTAACTTTATACATTCAAGAACCTAAAAATTCAAATAAAATAAATTATTCTGGTGTTTGTAAGGATAAAATGGCGAACAATTATAACTGTAAGGATCTGCTAGAATCACTTAGCCTCAGCTTCTATTACACTGATCTCTATATCCCTTTTATCTTTAAAATGTTAAGATTCTGTAGGACTAGAACAACTTTTTTTTGAGTCTGGCTTTCACAGGGGAGATAACCTTGACCGAATCTTCACTGAAGATTACTGGCTTGCAAACCACACACTGAAATATGGGCATATTAAGATCTGAGGCAAAGGCTATGACTTAGATTATATCAGGCTATGATTTGCATAACGTATACATGATACGGATAACTGAAAGAACAATGATGGCTTGTACGGACACTAAAACTGGAAGCTCATGGAAGCACAAATGATAAGCAACTTTCAGTTTTTGTGGACTATGTGTTCTGGTAGTGCATCTGCTCTGATTGTTAGAAACTCAAAGAAAGGGCAGAGAGAGAGAGTGAGGGACGGCAGGCAGGGTGCTTGCCTTGCCCGCAGCCGACCCAGCTTCAGTCCCCAGTATCCCCTACGGTCCCTCGAAGCAAGGATACGGTGCTACTGAGGACCCGAAGCTCTGCCTGGATCCTGTGGTATCAAGGACCACCAGAGCCACTTCTCTAGTGCTCAGGGGCTCCCATGGCCCCACCCAGCAACGCTCAGGGGCCTCCGGGCAATATCCAGTCTGGACTGGAGGCCATGTGGTTTTGGGGGATCAAAGCCAGGTCTAATTAATGCTAGGCTGCGTGATAACCATGACATTATCTCTCAGGCTAAGGACCACATATTACTGGGTGTCTTAAATAGGCACACAGTTGACAGTTGAACAAATGAGTGTTCGTTAAATGAACAGCAGTTATAAAACTAAGAGCTAGCACAATGAATCATTTTATATTCCAATCCTTCATCAAGAGTATCTTTTATTAATCTAACGATGGTTTTGAGCACTTTCCCCATCATTTGTCCAGCTTCAGTATCTGCTAAAAAGTGCACATTTTTGCTAAGATACTGATTTTTCTCATGGTCTAACTGGTGTGACTTCCTCAGAAAGCAAACAGTCTCAAAGACCCAAGTGCTTATCAAAATCTTGGAGTCTGGGGATATGAACGTGCACACATTTATGTATGTACACAGAAGCTGAAAATACACAGCATTTCTCAGCAAACATTCCTAGCATCACTACTGAAAGAAGTGTCAAGTTCATTGTTCTTTTTTATCATCCTGGATATTTTCAAGTCATTCTAGTTATTTAGCTTTCAGATCTCATGGTATATGTAACTAAAATATATGAAAAGTCTATGGTATGTTGAATACCCACTGGAAAATAGTAAGAATTAGAAAGAATATATAAATAACGACCCATCTACTTACACTCCATGGAAGTGAATCAGTGTATAAAAAGATGAGCAAACATCTTAGCAACATTTCTCAATTTGTTTGTTTCCAAGCGATGGATAGTATCGTACTGTTCTTTGAATATACCTTCAAAGGATTCCATGTACTCCTTTTTAGCATGCAAAATCGCTAAAAAAAAATTAATGCCAGTACCGTTAAAAACTGTCAGTTATCATAAGCTTATTAATTCCTCTCAAGTTTACTGAATCAAAAATAAATAAAAACGTTGTATATATCACTTTATCTTTTTCTGCTGTATGACTCATAGTTCAAAAAAGTCATTGCTACTCTCTGCCAGGTTTCTATGCTAAGACATGAGAAATGTATTTGAAAACACATGCATTTATAGCTATCCAGATATACCTCTACACTGTGAGCAGTTTGGATTTTAAAAAGTATTCTAGCAGTTTATAAATGTCCATGACTTCAGAAACAATGATTTTGTTAAGAAAGCACTTCATTGTACTCTTTAGGAAACTGCTTTAAAGATGTGGAATTCCAAAAGTTCAGGAATGAGATGGTACTATAAAAGTAAGAAGGCAAAGGAGAAAAAGACAGACTGTGGGAAACCCATGGCAGGAAACAATAATTTGCTCTTAGCAACTATACTAGAACACAGCACATTTAGAAACATTAACTCCTAATATTAATGCTAGGAACGTCCTCAGGAATTCTATTAAAATTCAGCAGTAAAAACAAGTCTGGAACTCACCCCAGCTAATAAGCCAAAAAAACTTCTCGTATGTTCTTTGTTGAGCACAACAATCGAGTATCATGTTGCAGAGTTCTTTCTAGTGGGGAGTGGGGAAATAACATCAATCATTCAAAACAACAAATCCACACAGAATACTTCTCCAGAATAACAGACACCTTGCATCCTTAAGACTTTAAAAAAGCAAGACTTCTATGTTTTATGAAGTTTAATTATTAAGACAAAATCCAAAATTCAATGTATATTAAGTCTACAGATTTTTTAAAAGCATTTGATCTGACTGGTGGCTTTCATATAATTTAAACTATTTAACTAGACTTTATAAAAGTCTTAATTCTTAAAAAGAACGAAGCACTTCAAGAACGCCTACAACATGGAAGAAAAAGCACAATAAGAAGAAACAGAATATAGTATAAGTATATTCTAATGATGCCACACAAATTCTAAATAGACTACCCAACACAGTATCTAACAATTCAGTTGGTAGTAGCCCAACTATGAAAACATAACTACAGAGTTAAGTTGGTACAGGAAGGCATACATGAATGTTCACAGAAGCCAAAGTGGGCTCCAATTCACTGCAAGTTACGCAATCCTCTCGTATCACTGTATCACTGTATCACTGTCTTCCCGTTCATCGTCGATTTGCTCGAGCGGGCACCAATAACATTTCCAAATGACCTGTCTCATGCAAGTAGAGCCCAAGGGAACCTGCTTGCTCTAGGAACATAAAGAGCCTCAAACCATTCCATCAGGTCATGGGAATGAGGTCTATAATTGTTACTGGTATCTGGCATATCAAATACAACACGGGTAGCTTGCCAGGCTCTGCTGTGCGGGTAACATACTCTTGCAGTCATCTCAAAATCCAGCATTTATTGATGAACCGTGAGCCAGGCTGTGATAGGCTGGTCTGCTGGGTGGAGTTCTAACGAGGGGAAGTCCGGATGTGGAAAACGGAGGTCCTCATGGAGTGGGGGGGTCGTCTGGCCTGCTGCGATGCTCCGCTGTGGTGGCGGGCCAGGGCCAGAACCCGCCATCCCTTCCGGGCACCTCATGAGTGGCTGGGCACAGCGAGAGCCAGCAGCAGCTCTGGCCCATGTCTGTCTCTGGATAAGCATACCTAAGCCGGATTAACAAAGACTGAAGCAGGGTGGATCTTGATGAGCCAGGCTGTGATAGGCTGGTCTCTGGGTGGAGTTCGAAGAGGGGGAAGTACAGATGTGGAAAATGGAGGTCCCCATGGAGTGCGGGGTCGTCTGGCTTGCCGCGAGGCTCTGCTGGGGTGGCGGGCCAGGGCCAGAACCCGCCATCCCCTCCGGCACCGCATGAGCGGCCGGGAACAGTGAGAGCCAGCAGCAGCTCTGGCCCATGTCTGTCCCTGGATCAGCATACCTGGGCTGGATTAACAATTCAGTTGGTAGTAGCCCAACTATGAAAACATAACTACAGACTTAAGTTGGTACAGGAAGGCATACATGAATGTTCACAGAAGCCGAAGTGGGCTCCAATTCACTGCAAGTTACGCAATCCTCTAGTAAAAAAATAAGAAGTAAATACCTCTGTACCTAACTTTCTGCCATCCAAATAACATGTCTATAGACCCATCTTGGATGGATATATAACTATTGATGGAATCATGCCATAACTTCTGAAATAACATATTTATAATAAGTTGCTTACATGCATGCCTTGAAAAATTTGTTTTACTAACACATGTTTAAATACATTTAGTATCAGGAAATGCTATTATCATGGATAATTTGTAATTAACAAATACCACCTTCTGAAATTACCCTAATGAAACTAACAAAGATTACAGCAGCTATATAGATTAAACTCACAAAACATGGAAAAATCAATGGCGACAAAATGAAAAAGGTACAAATCCATTCACATCACTGCTGCGGAACTAGTTCAATATATTTCTTTACAAAGTATCACTCCTGAAAAGTTTAAGATTAAATCATTCTAACCACAGCAACTACATATCTGCTTCCTACAAACAGGAAGCAACCTATAAAAATAATAGCTTCCCCATTAATTTTTATTTTTACATTTCACTTAGCAATTCTGAAACGTTTTCACATTGAAAGACACTAGATACACTGATGTGCACAATGTCAATACTTCAGATTGGGACAATATGCATTAACGCCGCATCTGTGTACAGGGGTGGAAATGGGGGAAGAGAGAGGGGGCACAGGGCGGTGCTGTCTGACATGGCGGCCACTGGGCACAGGAGCCCGTTAAATTTAAATGATTTTATACAAAGTTTTAGTTCTGCAGTGGCACTCTAGTCATGTTTCAAGCACTTAAAATTACACATAACTAGGGACTACTTTATTGATCAGAAAATATTTCCATCATTACAGAAAGTTCTATCAGCCAGTGCACTTCTGAAGGTAGATAATCCAGTTATAAAACAATCTATTCAAGGGGCCAGAGTGATACGCAACAGGTAGTGGGTTTGCCTTGCACGCGGCCCATCCGGGTTCAACACCTGGCATCCCATATGGTCCCCTGAGCTCCACCAGGAGTAATTCCTGAGCCAGGAGGAGCCCCTGAGTGTTGCTGGGTGAGACCCAAAAAGCAAAGATAAACAAATAAATAAGTGAGATAGATAAATAAATAGTAAACAATAGTAATAAAATAAAGCAATCTGCTCAAAGCCTTCACTTTACAATAAAATGTTTATTTTTATTTTGGGAGCCCACACCTTGCTCTACTCAGAGCTTATTCCTGGTTCTAAACTCAGGTCAGATGTTGCTCACAGCATTGTTTGGGAGCGAACATGGTACAAGGGACTGAACCCAGGCCATCGCATGCAAGGCAATTGAATAACCTGCTACAGTATCTCTCTAGCCCCAAAGGGTTTATTTTTAAGTCATTATACTGCTAAATTGTTATTGTTAAAAAAGTTGGGCCCAAGTTACTTCAATTAGACAGTATATTAATAAATATATAAGTTCTTTAAAGATATTCCTCAAAATTTAATGCAGTACTAAAACTAAATGAAGGGCTTTGAGGGTTTTTTATGTTAATTTGGTATAATAAAATGCATTTCAACTTTTTCTAGGCTCATGGGCTCTACTAGCATGAGACAGGACAAATGGAGATGTTACTGGTGCCCTTCGAGCCAATTGATGATGAACGGGAATACAGTGATACAGTGATAATAAAATGCATTTCAACTTTTTCTACCAACACTGTATTTTACAGTAACATAAGAGTTAATCGGGTTTTAAAAACTCTAACATGTTAATATGTTAGCATTGCTAATAAAGTCAGCAGTACTTGCAAAACAAATTAGTTTCTTCCACAGATGAAATGCAATTACAAGAGTTCTTCCCTGTGGCTTATAATAATTAAATATTTTATTTATTTATTTATTTTTTGGCTTTCTGGGTCACACCCGGCGATGCTCAGGGGTTACTCCTGGCTCTGCACTCAGGAATTACTCCTGGCGGCGCCGGGGACCATATGGGAGGTCGGGATCGAACCCCGGCGGGCACAGGCCAGCCACGTGCAAGGCAAACACCCTACCCGCTGGGCTATCGCCCCCGCCCCAATCATTAAATATCTTAACATTTTAATTAAATATTATGGAGACTTTAGGAGTATCTTCTGAGTAATGAAAATAAATGTACTAAGATATTCTTCCAAATGCTATCAAAATATACTGAGTTAGTTATAGAACAACTATCTTCTGGCTAATTCTTCTAGTAAAATTTAGAATTTTTCTATATATAATGCTATCTTCTGGCAAAATTTATAATCATTTTATTATATAAATAATATTTATATAGCATATATCATTTTAGCAAATAATAGTTTATCATACAGTAATTACTGTGTGAAAATTTTAAAGGTTAATTTGCTAATTTAATTTCTTCCAGTGATGCCATATCAAGTGCACGTGGAATACAAACTGGAACATCAGTATTGCCAATAAAGTGACTTTGAGAGAGAAAAAACAAATTTTTTAAAATTTGTAAAAAAGTTTCTCTGCAAAATTCCATTGCATGGTATTTCAATAATAAATCTGTACTTTAAAACCAAAGCTGGCACAGTCAGTAAAACAGCAGAGTAAATAATTAAGGTTTGGAGGTGACAGAGAATGTTCCAACATTACCTGGAGTGCACAGTATAACTATATACACTATCAGTGAATGAGTATGCTCTATTACAATTAAAACTTTATTTACAAAAGTAGACTGTTAAGACTATGCCACAGCTTGCTAGTTGCTGTAATAGATGCTATTTCAAGACTTGAGACAGGACTTTCTCTAAGGACTTGCTCTACCACAGACTATACTAAATTTAAACATTTTTTTATTATCATACTGTAGATTTCATAATAGAAAAAACATACTGACTTACTGTTTGGCTTTCAGGAAACTCCATTTTCAGTAATTTGTGAGCACATTCTTCAAAATCTAAACTGTGGGGATAAAATGGTCACAATAGTTATATTAAATCTTGCTAAATGAAAAGGATATACATGACAACCTCTAACTGTATGTACTGCAAGCCAAAGTGTGTAAAAGAAGGAAGAGAGAGTGAGACAGAGTGAGACAGAGAGACAGGGAGAGACAGACAGAGAGAGAGAGAGAGAGAGAGAGAGAGAGAGAGAGAGAGAGAGAGAGAGAGAGAGAGAGAAGTGAAAATTGCCTAGGAAATCATGGTACATTGGTGGAAGGAAATAGGCACTAGTGGAGGGATGGATGCTGGAACACTGTATGACTGAAACCAAATCACTTGATCACTTGAATCCCGTTATTCATTGATTTGCTCGAGCGGGCGCCAGTAACATTTCCATTGGACCCTATCACATGCCAATGTAGCCCAATGGTATCTGGTTGATTCAGGAATATGAAGAGCTCTTCATATTCCTGAATCAACTGAAACCAAATATGAACACTTTTATTTTAACTGTGTATCTCACGGTAGTATAAAACAAAGTTTAAAAAAAAGCTTGCTAAATGGTTAAAAGCGTAGGACATGTATAATTCAACAGAGAAATACTGATATTTAAATAGAGAAACTTTAATTATACTAAATGAAAAAAGGCTGACACAAAGACAACACATAGTATTTCACTTATATAAAATACCAGAAGAAACAAAACGTTTAGCACAGCAAATGGGCTAGAATTTTGTTATTCTGCCAAGTGTTTTGACTTCCCTCTCATCCAAGGAGTAAAAAGGCAAGGATACTCCAAAATTAGTGTTTAACCATCACTTTTAATAGTTTTTTAGGTTCATACCCAGACTTCAAAAAGAAATAACCAAATATTGGCTAGAAATTTGGGTGGTAAGATTTTTTTTTGCCTTTCACATGAAGGCAAAAACTATTATTTACATGTAAATAAGTAGATAGAAAACTGTTATAGAGTTTCACCTTTTATTTCTTTGTAATCAGTGTGAACATCAGATTTATTGTTTTAAATACTATTATTGTGAACTTGGAAGAGTTAGAGGTTTTTAAATAATTATTCAAACAAAATCTTAGTTTTTATTTGTCCTGTGCTAATCTCTGAATCACAGAAGATTTTAAAAATTATAACACTCATGTACATGACAGTCAATATAATATAACTATTGCTCTTTTTGGTATTTTTTAAAGAGTTCTGTCTCTAAATGCCTTTAAAAAGTTTACTATGCTTAAAAGCGTACAAAAATATTAGGAAATAAACACAAAGGTTTTGACAGAAAGAACATGATTTGGAGGTCCATGTACTAGAATTATGACATTCTAAAGAAGGTGGATGAATACTTTTACTTTTGTTAAAAAGAGTTAATCAACAGTACTTGGTATTTATGTTAATTTTAGTGGGACACCCATACATATTGATGGCGTTTAAACTGGTAGACTTTGATAAGTCTTTGATCCTTTCCCACTATTTCTTCTTTAAAAAAACTCATATTGCAGGCTCGAAGAGGTATTACAGCAGATAAGGGACTTGCTGAAACACCTCAACCTGGATTCAACCCTGTACCCCATATGGTATCCCAAATCAGTCAGGGCGATCCCTGAACACAGAGCCAGGAGTAAGTCTGAGCAAGCTGAATGTGGTTCAAAGGCAACTACAAAAACCCCAAACAAACAAAAAGGAGAAAGAAGGAAAGGAAGAAAAGTGGGAAGGAGGGAAGGAAGGAAAGAATGAAGGCAGGAGGAGGGAGAGAGGGAGGGAGAGAGAATAAAGAGAGAGAGGGATACTGGAGGCTGCAAAATACTGTAGTAGGATGCTTGCCTTGACAGGCTGACCAGGGCTCAATCCCTGGCGGCACACGCCCTTGAGCCCGACAGGAGTGATGCCGGAGTGCAGTCAGGAGTAAGCGAGAAGCACAGCTGGGAGTCACTTGCTGCTTACCCCACTCCCCAACCCCACCTCACCAAAATAGAAGGAAGAAAGTGCACACTGACAGAAAAGCACATATGAAACGGCATGTTCAGGTTTTAAAAAAAGGACATTTGGAGCCAGGCGCACTTCTCAAAGTCCACAGTCATGCTCGTATGCTTGAGCTGCTGCTCCATTACTGACACTACACGGTTCCCTGGGCACAGAGCTCGGCTGTGACACGTGGCCCCGACTACAAAGGTACGTCTTGCTGACCACACAATGTCCAGTTCGTGTCACTGCTGAAAATTAGGTTGGTTAGGGAAAGTACCGTGTGTTGTCAATGTGGGCAGGTGATCTGACATTATGTTCAGTGGAAAAGAGAATGTACGGTACTGCACCAGTACTATTAACTGTATAACACAGGTAGGCACACTCTGGAAATAGCACCAGAGGTTTCCTGGAAAGGAAGCTAAATTACAGATTTTTTGGGGCTGGTTTTAAAATGTTTTTCATGGCCTTAGTTTTGTAGTGTGCTGTGCTGGACAGCAAGAATGTAACGGGACAGGATGTGGCTTAGCAGCAGAACACTTGCTTGTGCCCACAAGTTCCTGGCTTAAATCAGGCACAGCAAAATAAATTAACAAAATAATAATAATATTATTACTAATTCTCATTAAGTCAAAAGAGAAACATATGAAAACAGTTCTATCATCTTTGGTCCATTTTCTTCCATTTCTTCCATTTAATTTGTATTAATTCAGGAATTTTTTTAAAGCAACTTAAGATAACTAAAACCTCAAGCTATCAAGTGAATTTAATTCATTTCAGTAACTTCAAAACAATTTTAGTGGACAGTCATCACATATTTTAAAAAATAAAACAAGGAAAACAAACTCTGATACAGTTAACTTCTACCACTAGATATTTTACATAATTGATAAAAGAAAAGCTATCACATTTTTCATAATTACTTCACTTTTTTTTCCTTCTTTTTTGGACTGTTTTTGGGCAACACTGGCTGTTCTCTGGGCTAACTCCTGGGTCTGTGCTCAGGGATCACTACTGACAGGGCTCAGGACACTGAATGGGATACTGGGATTGAACCCAGGTCAGCTACTTACAAGGCAAACGCTCTACTTATTGTTCAACCTCACCGGATCCTGCACCCCCCCCACCCCCCCAATTACTAATTCTGTTTAAAAACTGTGCAGACCAGGAGATAGTCAAGTAGCTTGACAGTTATCTAGATTTGATTCCTCAGCATTATTTGATCTTCTGGACATCCTGAAGTCCCTAAGTTCCCTCCCCCACCCACCATACACACCATAAAAAACTAAACTGTCAGGGGAAAGGAAAACAGAAACATCCTATCATTTTAAAAAATACTTTGTGGTATTCTTGTATTATTGAATTGACCAACTGCCATTTAATTTTTAATCTTCAGTTAAATATTGTGTAATATTATGTTAAAAAAGCTCTTGATTTCTTTTTTCATATCTTAAATTTCTTTATATTAATTTTTATTACTGAATTATTACTCTGCTATGCTTAAAAATCTAGTAATAATCTCAGGAATACAAATGAACTATAAATACTAAATTTATAATAGCATTTCAATATGTGATAATTTCATCCTGTTATAGAAAGAATAAGCATTTGAACATTCTGCAGAGGTGTAGCTATATTAAATGAACACTACTCCTAACTCAAGTTCACAGTTAATTTGATATTTTTTTTACATAATTTATATGAGCCTTTTTCTTAGAAGTAATTTTGCTTGTTTACTATTTCTATGCTTAGTTTTATGAAATGTGGACAGCTCAGTTTTGGGTAGGAGCCTAGATAACTTTTTAAAAGTTTAAGCCAAAAAAGTTTTCAGACAGACTGAAAACAAGATGACTCACACTTATGAATCAGTATTGCTATTACATCAGAGTAAATGGAAATACACAAAACCTAATAACAAAATTGAGAAAACATTTCTTCTCCAATATAAAATTAAGTATGATCACTACTAAATCAATAGGTTAATCTGTATACAAAACAAGAGGCATGGATAATTTACATATCAATAAATCTTCAAAGCCAAACTCAAAGCAGTCATGGGATCCGATTTTTGCTTCTCTAATATCACTGTATTTCTTATTAACATTAGGGTGGTCCTCAAGACCTTTCAAATAACTTTCATTACCATTTATATTCATCTCTATCAGTAGAACAAATAAACAGTCAAAAGTTACACCGAAAAGTGTATCTCTACTTGGAATCAGTTCAACTAAATTAGGAAAAAAAAGTTATAAGTCACTGTGATAAACTTCTCATATAAGTTTATCAATATAGCTGTTTTCCAGTTTTTGTTAGTAGTATTTAACTATAAGATGGAGCTGGAGCAATAGCACAGTGGAGAGGGTGTTTGCTTTGCATGCAGCCAAACCAGGTTCACTCCCTGGGATCCCATATGGTTCCCCCAACAAGCACTGTCAGTTCCTGAGTGCAGAGCCAGGATAAGCCCTGAGCATTGCCAGGTGTGGCCCCAAAAGCCAAATAAATAAACAAACAAACCTGCCAAATTAATTTTTTTTTAAAAAAGGAAAGATACAGCTTTTGGGAGGGGAATAAGGAGGAACTTCAGACAATGGGGCAGGAAGCTGGAGAAGGGTGTGGGGTAGAAATAGCGTATTCATGAAAGCCTATCGTTATCGGCATTATAAATTGGAAACTGCGGGGATAAAATTAAAATAAAAGGAAAAAAAGTAAGGACATAGCTAACAAAATAAAACAAGCAAAATTGATAGACATTCCAAGCAAGTTATTGCGATTTGTTTTTGAAGCAGAGCAAATAGTGGGGAGATAGGAGCTGAGCCTTGAGAGAAGAATGAAGGGTCACTGCAATAGTCAGCATTTCCTATTCTGTCATCTGATTCAAGAATCTCATCATCTTGCCCATAGCCTAGCAAAAATAAGAGTTAATTTAGGCCTCTTACCTTGACTGAATTGCAAGATAAATTGTACGACGAAATGAGACTAGGTTAATTTCTGTTTTGTCATGAATGGTTACTTTTTGTCCTAAAAGAAATTAGACATACAAAAATTACAAATAAGTATAAAATCCTAAAAATGCATTTTTTGTGTATTTTTCAGAAATCTAGGACTACACTTAACATTTTCTATACTATAAATCAATATTTTTAGAATTAAAAGTAATTATTTCAAACCCCTTGTCATATCTTATGAGAATTTTAAAAAGTTCTGTTAACCCAAAAAAAGTCCAGAAGCCACTCAAAAAAAATACTGTTGTTTCTGTGTCACATAAACTACTCATCTGGAAACAGAGAGATGCAGTCACATTTCTGTATGGTAAAAACAAAATATCTGTATTTGTCAAAATGGTTTACTTATACAAGAAAATGCTCCTTACATGTATTTAGCAATTTTTGAACAATATTTTTATAAAAAACAAAGAAATTCTAAAGCAAAAAATGTTAACACATGGTTAGAAATATTTCAACACACTAAAATTTATTTTTATAGATATATTACAGGAAAGGATGTATACTTTACAACAAATCTAGACTTTATTATACCCTAAAAAACAGATACTTAGAATGTTTCTGATATATATATAATATTATCAGATAATAATATAATTATCTATTATACATATGCATAATAGTAATTATACATATGTAAAATATGGCAGTCAATATATATGTCTTAACTGAATCTCAATTTACGAAAGATCTAAGCTTATTTTTCTGTGAAATAACAAAATCAAAGCCGAAAGAAGAAGAACATCATGCTTTCTTCTGTACAAATAAATATAGCTTTTTGGCGTCCCTACTCTATTTTGCCAAAGTGAAGAGCAAATATCTAGTCATTCTCATCTGTCACATTCATGCCAGGGTTACATAAATCACAGCTCTCAACATGAATGTAGCTTTTTAAATAGTTTATAATCAAAGTCATAAAACAGCAAATTAAAATTATGCTGATAAAAAAATAAGTTTGCTTAATATTTTAACAGCAAGGATTTCAAGCTTGGCAATACCAACACTGGGCCAAATACTATTCTGTTGTGTGGTAATCTTGTGATTTGTAGCATGTTGATCAGTATCCTTAGCTTTCACTGATGATGAACAACCTTTCGACAAACCACAGAATCAGGGGTTGAGAGGACCATTTCAATGCCAGGCACTACATACTGTCCCATGTATCACCAGGTGCGGTTCTGAAGACCCCACAGCATTGTGCAGGTGGCACAAGCGGTCCTGGCATCATAGGGCCTGAGCACCATTGCATCTTTTGGCTCTAGAACTGAACTGCCAGTCTGGCTTATCAGGCCCCCTGCCTGAAACACAACAAACCACAGACTGAGAACCACTATTTAACAGCATTACTGTAGGGCTGGAGCGGTAGTACATCAGGTAGGGTGCTTGCCTTGCATGCTGTCAACCCAAGTATCCCCACATACCATATGGTCCCTTGAACCCTCCAGGAATGATCCCTTGGTGAAGAGCCAGGAGTAAGTACCAAGCATTGCTGGATGTGTCCCTCACAAAAAAAAAAAGACAAGAAGGAAGGGAAAGCAAGAAAGCAAGAAAGCAAGAAAGAAAGAAGGAAGGAAAGAAGGAAGGAAGGAAGGAAGGAAGGAAGGAAGGAAGGAAGGAAGGAAGGAAGGAAGGAAGGAAGGAAGGAAGAATAGAAAAAAGAAAGAAAAGAGGGGAGAGGAGGGGAGGAGCGGAGAGGGAAGGGAAGGGACGGAAAAAAAAAATCACAATAGGGGCCAGAGTATAAGTGGGTAGGGTTGCCTGCCTTGCATGTGCCTGACCTGGGTTTAATCTGTGGCACCACGTATGGTATGTGATCCCTAAATATTCAGAGCCAGGGATAAGCCCTGAGCACTGACAGGTGGGCCCCAAAACCAAAAATAAACAAAAAAAGATAATAAATTTTAATTTCAGACTATTTCACAATATTGCTTGAATAATCTACATCATTACCTTCTTCATCTTCACCCTCTTCCTCCTCATCTTCCTCCTCCTCTTCACTACTTCCAGCATCTTGGTCCGTGTTTGAATCACTGTCTCCTTCATCGAGAATTTCTGTAAGAACACATTATGGTTAGCAAAAAAAAAAAAAAAAAGGAGCAAGTGATACTTCTTCTAGGATAGTTTTTAGTCTGCTTAAATACCTAACTGCATAATAGTTTAAGAGTCAATAAAGATTAATATATTTTTGAGTTACTGTCTAGGTGGTCATATAATACTGTAAATGATTCATTTACAGTCATACGTCCCATTTCCTGCCCAAATGAGAATAGAATGAGAACAGAAAAAAAGTTGACTATGATTTTCCAAAAGAGCAAGAATGCTGAAAATCAAATTAAGAATGAAAACTAGAATATTTTAAAGTATTTTTTATTTTCAGGAAGAAGAGAGTTAATTTTCAAAAAGGGCTAGAGAAAATATCTTAAACTAAAAATGTTTTCAGAAAAACATAGAAGGAAAAAGTAACATAATTTAGTGATGACTTTAATTAGATTTTTTATGGGAAAAAACTGTTAAATAGAACATTACATCAATATAGATTTCCATTCAGACAACAGAAGCAGAAATCTAAGTCTTCAAAAAAAATCAGTAAGATAACCCCTAGATTATCATTTCTTAAAAGTAAAACTCATATATAGAACTGGATGAAAAAAATATTGAAAATTAAGAAACTACTTAAGAACAATGTGAGCAGTTAATGATAAAAACCTTAAAATTCTATTTTGCTTAATATTTGCTTGATGCCTAATAAAACCTGGCCAATAATCATTTTCTGCACTTATGCCATCATCAGAATTAATACAAGTTTTTCATTTTTATAAAACTTTTATATTTACCTAAGCAGTAAAAATCAAAAGCCACATATAGATTTAATGTTAGCAGAGAACTTTTTACTATGAGAATCAATTTTACAAAATGGAAAGCTGTCAATGGCCATTATCTAACAAACAAATCTCAAGAATTTTATTTGTAGATTGTGCCCCTAAGGCCAAGATTAGGACAGTCAGCAGGGCAAAACAGCCAACATCCCAGATTATAATCAGGCAGCAACAATGAGCCCAGGAAAGAAATAAATTAAACTGGGCTGGAGCAATATAGCAGGTAGGCGTTTGTCTCGCACAGGGCTGACCCAAGGCATTCCATATGCTCCCTAGAGCACTGCCAGGAGTAATCTCAGAGTGCAGAGCCAGGTGTAACTATTCCTAAGTATTGCTGGGTGTGAACCCACCCCCAGTAAAAAAAGAAAAGAACGAAATAGTATAGGGTCTTCTCTTTTTTTTTTTCTTTTTGGGTCACACCCGGCAATGCTCAGGGGTTACTCCTGGCTCTGCACTCAGGAATTACTCCTGGTGGTGCTCGGGGACCATATGGGATGCCGGGATCGAACCTGGGCCGGCACAAGCCGGCCGTGCAAGGCAAGCGCCCTCCCTGCTGGGCTATCGCTCCGCCCCAAACAGTATAGGGTCTTCTACATAGAGGGCAACACAGGCAAAAACAGAACAAGAAACTAATACAGACTTTAACTTCAAGGGTGCCTGCTGACTGGCTATGTGAAATATTTCAGCCTCCGCTCTTAAAAGTACCCTTTGAATTTTGATATGCTTACTGTCCTTAAACAGTAACTCAGCTTAAACAGTAACTTCTGAGCTGGGACCCAGGACCAGGAAGCAATGCTGGACAGAATAAATGGTCAGCTTGTGAGCTCACCTAAGGGTGCCCAGGCGACCCTAAAGCTTGGACAGCCCATGTGTCTGTCACATTATTTCTGACACCGACCCCCTACTGGATGGATGTCAAAGGTGCCAATTCAATTGGCTTTAGGCAATTACTAACAAATGCGACTTGAAAAAGTAATCTTAAAAGTGTTTAAGTTTACAACCACAGTCACCCTCTGGTCTGGACTCCACAGCTGACCCAGCTGACACAGCTTGACAAAGAGAGAAGCCAAATTCAAGCCCAGGCACTCGGGACTCGGTGACTACACCAACCAGGTTTTTAGGGAGCCTGAACTGGGGCCACCTTCCCCCACCTCGGCTCCCTCCACAAAGGCCTGGTGGCCCGCCCAGAACTGCTGCAGGGGGCTCTCGGCTAGACACCAGGTAGTCAGGTACAGGGCGGAGTCTCTGCCTGCCTGCCCTATGCTAGACTGATGGGGCATCTCGGGGTGGGGCGGGTTTTTGCTCCTTGGCCTGTCCTCTGCCAGGCTCCCAAGTCATAAAACCTCGCACAACACAACCACAGTTATCCTCTGGTCCGGACTCCACAGTTGGACATGGCCTGATCCGGATGGCGCCCCGCGGTATCTCAAAACCTAGTATATCACATACGTGTGGGGAGTCAGAGGCTAGGTTAAGACAGAGAAGGGAACAGTGTGCTGATAATCATTGAAAATGATACCACCATCCGAGGACTGAGCAGTGAATATAGGCAAATAGATACACATAATAACCTCTAAATGTATGTATTACAATCCACAATGTGTAAGAAAGGAAAGTGGGAAGGAGAGAGAGCAAGGAGGGGAGAGAGAGAGAGAGAGAGAGAGAGAGAGAGAGAGAGAGAGAGAGAGAGAGACAGAGAGAGAGAAAGAGAGAGAGAGAGAGAAGATAAAGAAACTGCCATGGAGGCAGGCTGGGGGGAAGGGGGAGGGAACTGGGGACATTGGTGATGGGAAACGGGCTCGGGTGGAGGGATGGGTGCTGGAACACTGTAGAACCGAAACTCAAACATGAACATCTTGTAATTGTATATCTCACGGTGGCATAAATTTTTTTTTTTAAAAAGTGCTTAGGTTTATTATTACATAACATGAGTTAGACAACACTTTAAGGAGGGAAAACACTGAGTACGCAACAGTAGGAAGACAGGCTCGCTTGTCATTTTCCAAATACCAAACAAAAGGCCCAAACTCTAAGGTGCTAATTACTAAACCTGTGCTCACACCTTGCTGTGGCCATCTTTTTTAAATGCCAAGGCTAAAAAAACAAACCTTTTTTTTTTACATGTAAGAATAAAAGTCAAATGAAGTCTTTAATCATTTATATCATCCTATACACAACTCTACACTTTAGAATCTATTTACTGAAATCAGGGAATGACTAGTGGATTCTACTGTAAAGCAGTAGTTTCTACAGCTTCCCTGGGAGATCAAAGACTTATCAGGTGATCCCTGAAGTTAAAACACTATTTTCAAGAGATAAAGAACCTGCCATTTAGGCAGGCTATGGGAGGGGGGAGGGAATTGGGGTCATTGGTGGTGGGAAATGGGCACTGGTGGAGGGCGGGGTGCTGAAACACTATGTGACCGAAACCTCCAAACATGAACAACGTTGTACTTGTATATCTCATGGCGGTATAATGTTTAATAAAAAAAAAAAAAAAAAAAACTGAAAAAAAAGCAAAAAAAAAAAAAAACCTATTTTCATAATACCACATCATCTGCCTTTTCACTGTACTAACGGCGGTCCAAAAGCTGTGAGTGTAAAAACTACTACTTAATTCTGAGCTCAGATCAAGGCATGAAACTGCATCAGCAGCGTGGAGCTCTTTACTGCCATTCTGCTGTATAAAATACAACACAGTATAAATGCCCTTGATTAAGAAGAAATAAATGATTAACTGTATTAAATCTCAGCCTTGTCAAAATCTGTCAATTATTCTTCTTGAAGTGGCAAACTTTCTTAGTTTATATTTGAGAACATTTCTGCTAAATGTCTAATGCCTTTTATCAGCTATTGATTCAAATAAAGCCAGCTAATTCATACTGCAACTCAACTACACAAATGCCTTCCTGGAGATAACCAAGAGCACTGTATATCTTTTTAATATAAGTTTTTATATAAACTTCATGTTTTGTACTCAAATTATTAAAGGTTCAGATTTATTAAATTTAATTTTTTTCTTCTTACATTTTTGATAAAATGTAAACTTACAATTTTCAACAGAAAATTACAATTTGAAAAATTTCTATCCTAGTTTTGAACAGTTTTCCAATACAAAGATTTTTTTCTGAGAAGTAATAATAATAAATTATTTCCTGATATTATGTAAGTGGCACTATATAAATGTTCCTGATACTATCTAAATTAGCAAAACATTAATTTTGCTAATGTTAATGTGATAATACACAGAAAACATACATAAGGAGGAGAATTAGTATTTTTCTAAGTGACCAATTTAACAGTTGTGTAAAACCACACACGGTAAAAACCACACATGGGTAAACTACACACAAGTAAAAATAATCTATATAAAGTGACAGGTCAACTGTCAGGGATGCGCTGGGTTCCCAGACAGTGCCAGGAAGTGAGTTCCCTTTTACCTCTGAAGCTGGTGGGGAATGGATGGAGACTCAGGAATCTGATGCAATTTTAAAAGGCTTTACTTATCATAGGCTCAGGCATACAAATCAGCAATAGGAAAAACCCGGTGCTTAGGATTCCCAGCTAGAACCCAGCCACGTGTAGGCCAACGTAAAGGCCCTGTAAAGAGGGAGACAAAGACAAGACTCCCAAGAAGAGTACAAGCCCCAAAAGAGAGCCCAAAAAGAAAAAGAGAGAGAGGAAGCAGGCTGGTTTTATACCCTGCAACTCAGACCTCCCACTTTTATGGGAAGCAGGAAAGGGTCAAATGCCCTTAGGTAATTTCTCCCAGCACCTCACCTAAGCCCTATTATATGCTAATGTTTTGAGCCAAGATCTGCCTGGAATTGCCTTTATAGGGTAGAGAAGGGGGTTTCTGAGATGGCATGTCTCTGTACCAAAGACTGATACTAATGCCAGTTAAATATTCTCCAAGCCTTCACAAGAGTCTCGTCTACTTCACAGTAGTTTTGTATTTTAGTTGCCTTTGAGTTATTAGGGAGCCATGCTTGCTTGCTTAGAGGCAAACAGCATTTCTCTCTGGGCTAATCGTGGCCAGGCAAATATGCTGGTAAGATCTAGCTAGTCCCACGATGATTGTGGTAGCATGAGAGAATATTTATACCAGCCAGTACAGAATACATGGTCAGATAAACTGCCACATTTAGACTAACCCCTATCTACGAAGTGACCTGCAGGAGGCAGATCAGGGCAGATGTAGAGGCTCTAGAGGAGTCCTGCAACAGTCAACTGATATTAATATAATAAATCATAAAAATTCATAGCTATTACTTTAGATTGCTCACTATAATTTTCTTTAATGAACTATGATTATACATAGGCATAGTTTTGTGCTATATGTACAATAAATCATAAGATTATTGACAGGCTTTCTCTTCCAACTAAAATCAAAATTTTCTTCATATAATCTGCTATAGCAGATTGGTATTAGTAATAAAAGTTAAATACTTCCTTTTTAAACTTGATTTAAATAGTACAAAATGTAAAAAATCTTATTTTTACATAATATCTTTACTTTAATAAGTTATTTTAATTAAAAGGTACTTACACTAGCATATACTAGATATATTACTGCTTTGGAATTATTTAATATTCTTAGATACTAAATTTTAATAAAGAAAATGCTAACAGACATTATCCATATGGATGAAAATTCTCTGGAGTGATCTATAAAGAGTGTGAGACTTAAAGTTTAAGGAGAGATTTAATAAAAGAGTTACTTTCCTGGCACTGGCATCTGCCAAGACTCAAAAGAAATGGATGGGAAATTTAAAAGTTTAAATTTAGAAAGTCATACTAGGTACTGTAATAACTCCACAAAACCATTAGAATCTTTCAAGGAAACTATAAACAAAGGAAGTTCATCAGAAAAGGAAATGGATCTTCATGTTTGCAAACCAGTAATTCTGAACTGCACTGAAATACCCTTAGAAAATTAGCAACTAAGGAGAGAAACCTACTTATTTTACCAGATTTTATGATCACTGTATCACTGTCTTCCTATTCATTATTGATTTGCTCGAGCGGGCACCAGTAACATCTCCATATGTCCTATCTCATGCTAGTAGAGCCCAAGGGCAACTGCTTGCTCCAGGAACATAAAGAGCTTCAAACCATTCCATCAGGTCATGGGAATGAGGTCTATAATTGTTACTGGTATTTGGCATATCAAATACAACATGGGTAGCTTGCCAGGCTCTGATGTGCAAGATTTTATGATAACCAAATGAAATACAAAGTTTATGACATATTACTTTCCACTTCATCATTCTGAAACTCTGTATGATTAAAATACAGAATATAGAAAATGATAGATTTCAAGTTCTCTGCTCTCTGGGTATCTCAGTATTTCTAAGTAGCAATTCTCAGGTAAAAAAAAAAGAAAAATTAATTTTTGATTATATAAGTAAATTTTTAAATAAAATGATAAACACGTAAAAAATAGTTCTCTCAGTGTACTAATAATTATTGTAAGTGATAATACCAGCGTAGAACTGAGCATTGAAAGTATGCAAAAAGATATACATGATAACCCCTAACTGTATGTACTGCAAGCCACAGTGTATAAAAAGAAGAAAGAGAGAGAGAAAAAGAGAGAGGGAGAAAGAGAGAGAGAGAGAAAGAGAGAGAGAGAAGTGAAAATTGCCTGCCATAGTTGCAGGCTGGGGGAGGAGGGAAATCATGGGACATTGGTGGAGGGAAATGGGCACTGGTGGAGGGATGGGTGCTGGAACACTGTATGACTGAAACCCAAATGTGGACACTTTGTAACTGTATATCTCACAGTGGTATAATAAAAAATAAAGTTCTCATTGTATGACTATTGTTTTAATCTTATCTGTATAAAAAAAAAAGGTACCCTCAATCCTTATAGCAAATAAATAACTTTTTCTAGGTCACTTAACAAGAATGGAAAGAACAAAAATTTAAACCTGTTCAAGTTCAAGTTAGTGCATATAATACATTAGTGATGTTTAAAAGAAAATCAATTCATCATTTTATTAAGTACAGCATACAGTATTCAGCAATGACTGACATTACAGGACATCAAAACCTGCCTTCAAGAAAATAAAGTAGTTAAAGGAATATTAAATTGGGCGGCAACTTAAATAGTAATTCCTAAGCATCAGTGTCATTAAATAAAGGCCAACAGAAATAAATGGTCATTTCTTAACAAGACGACACTTAAAGGTTGCATAATTTTAGCAGAAGAGAGGAATAATGACGTCATAATTTACAATGAAGCAGTACCATGGATAAATACTAGATATGACTTTAATTCACGAGGCAACAGTGAGAACGGCTTGATAACAGCAAATTTCATTAGGTACAACTCGGTGATATATATATATCTCCATCAGTATAATACAAATATATAAACTGTTCCACTTATTCAAAATAAATTAGTTTTAAGAATTCTACATACCCTTCTTAATGGCTTTGTACTTTTCTTCATTCTCCATAAAACTAGGATCCATCTTGAAAACATCTTTAAAAAAGAAAAATTAAAATTTATGATTAGGGGCTGGAGTGAGGTACAGCAGGAAGGCCAACCCAGACTTGATCCCCAGCACCCCACGTGGTCCCAAGCCCGCCAGGAGTAAACCCTGAGCAGAGTCAGGAATAAGCACTTTAGCATTTACAGATATGGTCTAAAAACCAAACCGAAACAAAAAAATTCTGTTTCCAAACAAAGCCCCAGCAGCTGCTTGCTTCCACACTACAAATTTGCCATCATCCCTCCAGCCTCCCTGCTGGATTCCACTTTCCCCTGACCTGATCCTAAGTCAGAAATTAATATGCTGAAAACTTTCGGTAAGCAGATTTTGTGACTGAAATCCTCAGGCTTTCACTGAGTCTGGAAAGGCTACTCCCCCTATCTCCCTGTACTTCTGGAAGCCCAGGCAGTCACAATCACATCCCAAATTTAACTCAAGCTGTACCACCCTCTTAGAAATTCTGGACTCCAAGGAGCAACATCTCCAACTCTACAATGATGAACCAGTAGTAGCACACCTGATTGGATGTGCTACACAGAAGCCAACTAATCTCGATGAACAAAACAAAAATCACAGAAGGCTTAACCCATAACAACATCTTAGTAATTTCTCATACAGGGACTTAATGTCTCCATGTTGAGATACAACATTTACACTGATTTCCTTCTAAGAAAACATTTTTGATCATTCTATTAGCAAATCATTGATAACAAGCAATATAACATAAATTACTGAGGGTTTGCACTGGGGGGCAGGCTTGAGGGGTGGTTGGGAAAATTTGAGACAATGGTGTAGAGAAGGTGTAATGGTGATGTCATTGGTGTTGAAATATTAAATGCCTGTAACAAATCATGAACAACTTTGTAAACCACGGTGTTTATATAAAGTGTAAGGGAAAAACTTATATATGTAAACCTTACTTATTCGGGAAACACCAAAATATATGAACACAGAACGGCTTTAAAGGTTTTATTAGTAACAGGTGAGACATAATTATAATTACCATGAGATCCAAGTATAAAATAAAATTTAATGTAAACTTAGAGTCCAGAGTGATTATACAGAGTAGGGAACTTGCCATGCACCTGGGTGACCAAGACTGATTCCCAGCAGCACATATGGTTCCCCGATCCCCACCAAGAGTGATCCCTGAGTGCAGAGCCAGGCATGAGACCCGATCACCGCTAGGTGTGATCCCCAATCAAAAACAAAAGAAATAATAATAGTGTCTTCTGGCTTCGCATGGCAAGTTCCCTACTCTCTGTATAATCACTCTGGTCTCTAAATTTGATCAAGTTTAAAAACTGTCTTCAGTGGCAACATGTCTTTAGAAAAAGAGGAAATATTTATCAAGAGGAATATATGAAGTAACTTTATATTTTAATTTTATTTTTTGCATTTAATTTTTTATTTATATTTGTTCTTGCGCCTATCAGCAGCCGCGGTTCATCAATAAATGCTGGACTTAGAGATGCCTACAAGAATATGCTACCTGCACGGCAGAGCCTGGCAAGCTACCCATGTTGTATTTGATATATGTGCCAAATACCAGTAACAATTATAGACCTCATTCGGGGAATGGATTGAGGCTCTTTATGTTCCTGGAGCAGGCAGATGCCTTGGGCTCTACTAGCATGAGACAGGACATATGGAGATGTTACTGGGGCCCTCGAGCAAATCGATGATGAATGGGAAGACAGTGATACAGTGATACAGTGATTTGTTCTTGCATTTTTTTTTTTGCTTTTGGGTCACACCCAACGATGCTCAGGGGTCACTCCTGGCACTGTGTGGGGGACCATACGGGATATCGGGGCTCGAACCGGGTCGGCCACATACAAGGCAAACGCCCTACCCGCTGGACCTTCGCTCCAGCTCTATTTTTGCATTCTATGACTACTAGATCAAACATCTTCTACCAAAATGATTTGTCAAATATACAAATAAACATGTACAAAATAATAGAAATAAGAGATGCAATACTTATCTGTGCTATGAATTAGCACAGATAAGTATTGTATCTCTTGAAAGAAACTGGGTTAAGATAAAAAAGCAAACCAATGAAAGCAATAACTGTGCGCTCAGCTGCGTTGGCAGGTGGCAGACAGGAGACAGGCTTGTCCACACCCAGGGCTCTTCCCTATGGGCCCTGGTTGGTTGATGGTCTGACATAAAAATGACTGGGTCCCCTGGGATGAACCCAGAGTCTGGCAAGCTATCCGTGTTGTATTCGATATGCCACAAACAGTAACAATAATGGACCACATTTCCAGCGAATGGAGACGTTACTGGCGCCCACTCGAGCAAATCGATGAACAACGGGAAGAAAAGTGATACTTTAGATTCCAAAGTTGAAAACTTATATATGTAAATGTGAATAGGCATTTATTATAATGTATTAAATGGTTTTAATTTTCTTATTTACTTAGGCCAAATCATATAATAATCAGAAACTGGTTCTTACTGATTTATTTTCTGTTCATTCTATTAGCCATCTTTAAAGTTTTGTTGAAATAAGCAATATAGAGTAAATTTGTTATGAACCTAAGGAGACAATTTGAGAATAGGAGGGAAACTGGGGAATATTACTGGAGGGAAGGTCACACTGATGGTGTTAGAACACTAAATGCTCGAAACACGGTAAGGATCAACATTATAAATCATGGTGCTTTTAATTAAAATTAATAAAGATCCGTGTTTATTTTATATATTTACATTTGATGGTGTCCTATTTCCCACTCCATCCCCTGACTTACTAAGAACATCTTCTGGATTATAGTCATCCTCCAGAGGGAGCATGTGGGTGAACTGATCATCCTCTTCTACCAAATCAAGGCCTTCGAGGATAACTGGGTGGTCCTTGAATCCATCTTTCCGTACAGCAAACATCACCTCAATCATATACTGAACTCTTTTGTCAATTTCAGATTCATGGAGAATATTTCTAAGGCGTTCAAATATAGCTTTAAGTTAAACAGAAAACAGACAGTAAGTAATAGTACCGTAAAGCACAAATGAGAGCTCAACACCAACCAATGACATCTGTTGAGCAATTAACTTACCATTGATTCCCCTTGGTGACACCTGTGTTAATTTGAGGCCACATTCTTTGAGAAAACCAATGGCCACTTCAACACTATCATCTGTCGGTCTTTCCAGGAGCAAAGTGAGCATCTCTAAGCATAAAACTTCATGTGCCTTAGAAAGAAGGCATAATGAGAATATGTTTTACCTAATATTAACCCAATACTGATAATAATGTTAAATAAGAATATTGCAATGATTTACACATGCAAAAGAACAATACAAATGAGGTGGACTTCATCTGCTTCAATATAAACCTGTTAAGGATTTCCAGAGGATTATCCCAAAAATCTTAATTACACTAAAATAGAATGACCTGAGTTATCGCCAGAAAAAAAATTCTATTTATTACATACAAGGAATAGAAGAAACTTTGTATTTGTAGGAAATACCACCTTAATACCAATTAAAAATATATGTAGGATATACCTTAATACCAAATTAAAAAATCTGTAGGAAATACCACCTTAATACCAATTAAAAAACTGAACCAATCTTTATTCTGAGGTCCTTTTAGAATCACCATATGGATAGTGACGGCTCCCCCTATTGTTGGTTTCGGGTCATACCCAGCAGTGTTCAGGGCTGATCTTCAGAAGACTCTGCTGGGGGCCTTGCAGAGCCAGGGATCAAGTCCCGGATTCCGTAGGCAAAGTATGTGCTCAATCCACTGACTATGTCTGGCTCACTAACATGGTCTTCTTAAATCATCCTTTTTCATTACTACAACTTGATATCCATTTCCCAATTTATTTTCAGCAACTATTAAATATCAAATAGTTCTCTATTTAAATAAAAAATTATTTTTACGAAGTTTCTGATACAAAAATTAAAACTTCTATTTTTTCTTAATGACATTAAATTACACTGATCACGGTCAAGAATTAATATATCAATAAAACTAGGTAGGGTACAAAGAAATTCTGAGAAGCTTTACTCTGGAGAAAATTAATGAATTGAGAAGCATGTTCCGGCACCATATACAGACTTTTTCTGACATGGACAGGAAAAGTGTCTAACTCTCAATTCAGGAAAATATCCTTTTACACTAGACACAACATCTAATATATGTCTACATTTTATTTTGGAAAGAAGTTCAGTCTTTAATTAGTGACAAGAAAATATTGCCCTGTTGAGAAGATCTAAATAATTATCACTTGACATCCCGTTATTCGACGACAATGCCAAAAAATTTCCTATTAATATACATCAAAACTACTGAAATATCTGTGCTTATTTAATATTTTACAAAAATGTGAAACTACATTTCCATGGACTTAAGTGGCAAGTTTATATAATATGTAATATGACTCAACTAAAATTTAAAATTTCTAAGAGTAAACAGAATAAATTTCATGTTGGAAAGTATACATTTAATGTTAAAGGAATGTTTAATATTAAAGTGACTTCAAAATTCTTCATGCATAACTATAATTAAACATGATAATATACATGTAAAGAAAAATTTTGATAAAAAATTTACCACCTTAGCTTAAGCAAACGTTAAATCTAAAATGCAAATACAGTAATACAAAATAAACATAACAACTAAACCAAATATACATTTGCATCTGAAGTTCAATGGCTTAATCTTTTATATTTTATAAACTGATTCTACAAGTATTATTCTTTTTTCTCATTTAGATGTGGGAAAATTTTTAAAAAATTTGTGATTTATTTTGAAATTCTATGATTTTCGGTACTATTAATGGTTTATCACACATATTTTTTTTATTATTTTTAATTTTTAAATATTTTATTATACGACCGTGAGATATACAATTGCAAAGATGTTCATGTCCAGGTTTCGGTTATACAGTGTTCCAGCACCCATCTCCCCATCAGTGCACATTTCCCACCACCAATAACCCCAATTCCTCCCTCCTCCCCTAGCCTGCCTCTATGCTCTATGGCAGGTTCTTTATCTCTTTTCTCTTCTCTCTCTCTCTCTCTCTCTCTCTCTCTCTCTCTCTCTCTCTCTCTCTCTCTCTCTCCCCCCTTACACATTGTGCACTGCAATATATACATTTAGAGGTTATACAGTGTCAATGCTCAGTTCTAGGCTGGTTTTATCATTTTCGAGATTATTAGCACACTGTTCCCTTCTCTGTCTTACCTAACCTCTGATTCCCACACACTTGTGGTAGATTCTACCTTTGACAAGACCGCCTGATTCATGTTTTGCCTGACCTTGGATATTGGTATCATAATATATGTATGTGTGTGTATATATATATGTATATATATATATGTATATATATATATGTATATATATATATATATATACACACATATACATACATATATGCATATTTATGTCATGCAAATGCATGCAGTCATTTTATATCTGTCTTTATCCTTCTGGATAATTTCACTCAACATGATCCTCTCCATGTCCATCCACTTATAGGCAAATTTCATAACTTCATTTTTCCTAACAGCTGCATATATTCCATTGTGTAGATGTACCAAAGTTGTTTATCCAGTCATCATTTCTTGGGCACTCTGCTTGTTTCCATATTCTGGCTACTGTGAATAGTGCTGCTATGAAGATAAAAGTGCAGATGGTGTTGCTGCTGATCACATATCTATTTTGAACACCACATCTATCACCAGTGAAAATACCTCCCTCTCCCCAAGCAACACCCCTTTCACTGAGTGTTGCACCAACTCAAGTGCATGCATTAGTTCTGTCTTTCTCCCTTTCTTGCTACCTTACAAGGACTATGAGAAACAGACTTGTAGCAGAATATCAAATATTAGATTCTTGTGAACAAAAGGCACATAGAAAAGCAGTGGAAGAGATAAAAACTATTGTTTTATAAAAACAATTACATTCTTTGCAGGAGTAATTTGCTGTTATGCAACCGTGTAGTCAGATCAATGTGACTAAAAAAACTTGTTATGATTCCTCTTTATATTCAATAATGTACTCTTTATTGTATAAAAAAAAAAGCTAAATTTTACTTAGCACTCATCTCAAGGACAATAAATAAAAACCATGTGTCACTAAGTAGCATTAAGATATCAAACCACCAAGTTCTGAAAGTAACTACTTACCACATTCTGGTTAATAAGATGGGCGACAAATTTTGAAGCAGTCAGACAAAGTTGCTGAAAAATGACAGCAGGAGAAAAAGTTCAATTTATAACAATACCAATTTCCATTTATCTATAGCACCCACAGATTACTTACATAATATTTTAAATATGCAACAAGCATAATTTTTGTATTTTAAGTCACAAAACTGAAGATGACATTTTTAGCTAAATTTTATAGCTTAAACACATAACTTTTGTGGTTCTTATTGAGCTATTAAAGGTAGTTTATAGAACAAAAAATATTTTTATAATACAGTTTTTAAAAGTATATCCTATGGATACATCAACAGTTCTCTTCATTTATTGTTGATACCAGATTATTCACGATCTGTACTCAAGCTCATCCTGTGTACCTTATCATTTCTTCGGTAGCCTTTTCGAAAATTAAGAATTAATCTCTTGAGGATTAATTCTCCAATTTGTGGAAATTTGGAGTTTATAATTGCAACCAATGCAGCGTAAACATGGGTGAAGATTGGAGAAGCACTCTGGGCTTGCAAAACGGATCTGGACAGAAGGCCCCTGTTTGAAAAAAGGAAAACAAGAAGTGAGCAGAAACATTTAAAATCTGTTTTGAGGTACTATAAAATCCAGCAATATTAGTCCTCTAAATAAACACAGAAGCTAAATTAAGATTAAATTTGTACCATATTTTCTAGGCTATGGCCTCTTAAAAATATCTCAACCTGACATAGTATTACATAACTGAATGTTGGGGTCACAAAAAACATTAAAAATATTGCTTTAAAACAGATTTATGAGGGCCTGGAGTGCCAGCACACAGAGTAGAGCACTTGCCTTTACGTGCCTACCGGGTTCCATCCCCAGCATCCCATTTGGTCCCCTGAGCACTGCCATGAATAATTCCTGAGTGCAGAGCCAGGATTAACCCCTGAGCCCCTGAGCATTGCCAGGTATGACTCAAAAAAAAATTTGTTAGTAAATTTTATTTACACACCTAGTTTATGTTACTATACCCAGGGTCACATAAAAGCTTTTGGTTAAAAAGGGGTCACAAGTGCAAAAAGCTTAAAAATCCCTAATAAAGTAGAACTGGTTGTTTTACTCACAAAAAACTGTTGGAAGGTAAAAAAAGAGACTTTCAATTTGTACTTTCACAAAAGAGTTAAGATCTCACTATAAGTTGTGTTCAAAAACTCTTCTACACATAATCCTAATTTTCCTGTTCTTGTTTGTTGTATCTAATCATAACTGAGTTTTTAAAACTTTTTTAGAAAGATGCTATTTAATATAAAAAATATAAATGAAAGACTCCTGCTTTAGAAATACTAAATTTGATGGGTTCATCATTTATATAAAAATTCTGTGATTAAAGGCAAAACCTAGTTTTATTGAAACAAAATGAGTATTTTTGTTGACTGATGAATATCGTGTCTTAAGATATAATTGACACTTGAAGAAAAATACTGAGACAGTGCAGGAAAATTAAAGGATATACTTATTGTTATTTATTTATCCATTTATTCATCCATTTATTCATTCATTTACTCATTCATTCATTCATTCATTTATTGCCTTTTTTGGGTGACACCCAGTAATGCTCAGGGTTACTCCTGGCTCTGCACACAGCAATTACTTCTGTGGGTGCTTGGGAGACCATATGGGATGCCGCGGAACTGAACCTGGGTCAGCTGCATGCAAGGCAAATCGCTCTGGACCCCAAAGGATATACTTCTAACCTTTCTATATGCATTTGAAAAGAGAAAAATTGCACAGTAAACTTAGGAGTTATTTTTAGTAATGTAGCAACAAATAATTATTGGATTGTCAAAAGGCAAGAAAACAATTAGGCAATTGAATCACTATAGTAGAAAATGAAAAAAGGAACCCAAGTTAAGACAACGTAAGGTCTTAAAACAATTGATATGACTTCTGAGTCCTCTTACAAGAAATGAAGTCAACCTAACACTAATGGCAACCTCTTGGTTGTTTTTCGACTCTTGATATTTTTTGCGTTGAAGAATCAGGGTCATGTGAAATATCAGCCATCAGAGTTTAGAACAGTTAAGAGAATAGAGACTATTTCCTATGTAACACCAACTCCATCACAGAAATGCTGAGTCATCTTCTACTGTGTTCCTAAAATTTAATGCTGATCTCATTTTGTTCAAAGTCTCACTTTTTTTCACTAGTAATTAAAGCGGTCGGAGGTAACATATATAATATTATTCATTGTGAATTTAATTATTGAAACTATCCAGTCAACAAATATCTATATAAGTCATTTAGTGACATGACATTTTCTAAAAAGGGAAAAATGCTATAAAATTTCTGATGTGTAGCATACATTATTTGTTAGGTAGTTTTCAATGTTGTTGTTGTTGTTGTTGTTGATTTGAGACCACACAGCAGTGCTCAGAGTGTACTCCTGGCTTTGTATTTAAGTATTGCTCCCAGTGGGATGTGAGGGCCTGCTGCAGGACACTGCTGCCCAGAGCCTCTGCATCTGGCCTGAGTTCCCTCCTGCAGGGCACTTTGTAGATAGGAGGAGGACAGCTTGAATGTGGCAGCTCATCTGACCATGTATTCTATACTAGCTGGTATAAATATTCTCTCATGCTGCCACAATCATCGTGGGACTAGCTAGATCTTACCAGTATTATTTGCCTGGCCACGTTGGATCTCTAAGAATTAGACCAGCTGGGCGCCCAGCATTTCCCGCAAAGGGTCCGTAAGTGGAGCCTGGAATCGACCAGCTAGGCAAGTACCATACTTGGTATACTATCTCTCTGGCCCTAATTTACATTTTCATGAACAGTGAATTTTAAATAAGTCTTCTCAACTACCTTTAAAATGAATGAAGGAAAAAAAAGGATTAATACTCATGAAGATATCATGTTCCTTTGAAAAACTACTCTGAAGTATGATCTATTAAAAAAAAATACTTACCTTCCTCTAACTATATTTTCTTGCAGAAGTTCTTGAATAATAATACCTATATTAGAGATGTTGACTTTGTTGATAAGACCATTGATCGACTTCTTTAGGGCTTCCCAGCTCATCCTCTGGTATGCTAAGCTAAAAAGAATAATTTTAATAAATACTGAAGTTTAACCAAAAATTACAATAGGCTAAACTAAGAACATTCAAAATTAGTCTTTATATTTAACATTGTTTTTACAAAATTATTCCAAAGTACAGAGAATATTTAACTATGAGAACATAAAAATGATATCTAAAATATATCTAATCTGTATGCATGAGATGTTTATGTAAAGACTGCTTCCCTTTAAGAGATTACCTCATACACTGCAAAGCACATTATTCAGATTTCACACATTTTACCTTAAAATGATTTGCTTAAAGTAACCAAATATAAAACATGAAAAGGAAATTTTTTTGTGTTCTCTTCTCAGAAAAACACGATAGAGAAAAAAAATAAACAGAAACGGCAGTAATCACAGGAAAAGAAAGATTCTTATTAAGTCGTGGGGCTAAAAGATTATTCTATATTTTTTGTTTGTTTGCTTTGGTGCTACAAATGGTAGTGCTCTGGGGACCCTCTATCGTGCCAGGATCGAAACTGGGTGAGCCATGTACAAGACAAGTACCCTACCCACTCTACCATCTCGCTGGTCCAGCTTCTGCTGTTTTTAAACAAAATCAGTACCTAAAATAAAATTTAAAACAACAACACCATATAGGTTAGTAGTTTCTCTGCTGTATCAGCTAAATGTTATACTCAAAGTTTCTTTTTACTTTCTTAAAAAAGTCTCGTGTTAAATTAAAAGCTTAATTTTACTTCTTGAGGTTAAACAATGCTTAAAGCTACAAAATTCTATGATCTTTTAGAATTATTTCTCTCTGAAATATGCTCTCAGTTGTGGGAAATCTTAATAT
This sequence comes from Cryptotis parvus, assembly GCA_021461705.1. Taxonomy (NCBI): domain Eukaryota; kingdom Metazoa; phylum Chordata; class Mammalia; order Eulipotyphla; family Soricidae; genus Cryptotis; species Cryptotis parvus. Next base: position 40,100 of record JAJIBD010021839.1, on the reverse strand, counting down.
CTTTTCTTTCATACATTCTTTTGGAATGCTGATGAAAGTGAGGACTTTTGGAGTTATCTATGCAGATATATATGATTGTAACAATCACTAAAATCTTGTATTTTCAAAACAAAGAAAACGAAAGTCTGATATTGCACTTGCTGTACTTCTTCCAGCATTAAATGACAGAAGTGGCAGGGCATTTAATAGCACCTTTCACTTCTAGGTAACACAGCACAAAGTATATTACAGCAATAGTCTGCTTAATCTGTTGTCTGCTACCTACATTCCCAATAAAAAGAAATGCTAAACTTTAGATCAATAAAGATGAAATTTTCCTCGCAACCCCATTCAGGTTAGTAGAATGCCTGAAGTCTTTTTATGGCCCTATTAAAGGTCTGTAGGCTCTGAATGATATTCTAAGAAAATGATATTCTGAGGATATGCTATTCTAAAGAAAGCAGTACCTCTCCCTGGGTCTGGAGAGATATTCCAGTGGATAACAAATCTGCAGTGGCCTTGCAGTCACCCCAGTAATCCCTGGAAACGCACATGGTGCTAGCAACCGTGAGGGGTGCAGGATACAGAGCCAGGAGCAAGCCCTGAGCACCACTAGATGCTGGATACGCCCCAAACAACCAAGTATGCCCTGGTGGGTAACTACGCTCTGACACTGCCCTCCACAGACACAAGAGGACATGGACTCCCTTCTAACCTGAACCTGAGGTAGGACCCCCCTTCTGCCCCTCAAACACAACCCTTTGTTGTGCCATCACTGCTAGAGAAGATCTACGCTATTTTCTTGTTGAGGGTGGGAGGACCATGGTTACAGCCATCAGTGGGATTCCATACAAACATGCCAGGAGTGTCAGCTTCTCTGACACTTTCCTTGGAGTATTATTCAAAATAGGGATCTTTGCCCCCTGCCCTCTAAGAGTGCCAAGAAGACTTCCCTTCACCTCTGGGACAGTGCTGTCACGCCCCACTAGCTTCTGACTGAAGACAAGTTTCAGTTTCTGTTGTTCCTGGCCATGTTATTTCCCCATTCATATCCCGAAATGAAATATCGTTCTGTGTATGTCCCTCTATTGATTTTACTCAGCACTGCCCACCGTATCCTCCACATGGCAGCAAATTTCACTATTTCATTTTTCTTTTAAATAGCCAACCTGTTCAATAAGATACTACTGATAAAAAGAAAAACCAACTTATTCTATTAACCTTCCTCAAAGTGATCCAAGGACTGATACACTTAAGTTGAGTATAAGCCACTTCCTAATCGGCATGCTTACATTTCACCTAATTAAGTCTCTACTGAACAGACTAGAAGTAGACTTCTAGACACTTCAACTTTTCCTCGTCCCCATTACTATCTATGAAATCAGTTATCAACAGAACTATATACCAGGAATTTGCTCAAAACTGCATATGCCATGGGCTCTCTTCTGCCTGTCCCATCTGTCAGAAAGTAAGACTTCCATCAATAAAGTTCCTTCTCTTTATAATTAGGATAGCTCTGGGCTATACTGAAGAGTGCCTAATTCTCTTTAATGCTGATCCTATTAACCCTACAAGCAGAATGCCTAAGTTCTCAGGAAGTACTACAAACACCAGAATCCATCTGAATATTCATTCCCACAGTAACACTCTTAAATATTCCCCTAAGTACTGGAATATGATACAGAAAGATAAACAGAAATATTTTGTTTAATTTCATATTCCATTCTAGTTCATAAATTTTTCATTTTACTTCAATTATTTATATGTTGTTTTAGATATTTCTATTTGAAGCTAATTCTTGAGACAAATTTAGATTTCATCTATATTCAAATATTTCTCAGATATTTCAAATTTGTAATTAAAATATTAAAGCAAGATGTAAGAATACTTTTTTTGGCTCACCTAGAATCTTTTTCTTTGATTTAAACTACCATCTATGCCAAACTTTTTACTACTAGCAATTAGCAATTTATGTAGCACAATGGATAGCAAATTGGACTTCTACGACTAGCAATTCAGTGACTATTTCACTTAGACCATACTTTTCCTAGTTATCTCACTCTACTAGAGAAGATCTTAAAAATTTAATTGTTCTTTTTCTATATTGCTTCTATTGCAGTTATTGAAAAGGTAAGTGCAAATGTTCACGTGGTACTGTGTAAATACAGCAAAAAAATCCCTAAGATGTTATGGTCAATGACAAGAGGAGAAAACAGACAATTTAATTTCCTATAAACACAAGCTAAATGTGGGGGCTGGAAGCATTAGTCCAGTGGATAGGGTGCTTGCCTTAGATTCGCCAAATCAGATTCGATCCCTGGCATCCCATATGGTCCCCAGAGAACTGTCAGAAGTAATTTCTAAGTGTAGAGCCAGGAATAATCCCTGAGCATCAATGGCTATGACCCAAAAAAGCCCAATGGGGCGTACAACTTGTTTTCATAAATATAGTTTGATATTCCTAAAGGACAGGAATAACTGTCCAACATGTGGGCAATTTTAAAGAGTATGGTGCTAAAACTACACATGGTTGCCCTCTATTAGATTAAGAAAGGCATGTTTACATCTTGCTTTTTTTTGTTTTGCTTTTTGGGTCATATCCAGTGACCATGAGGGGCCTGAACTCAGGTATTACTCCTGGCGGAGTTAAGGGGACCATATGGGATGCTGGGGATCGAACCCGGGTCAGCCACATGCAAGGCAAACGCCCCTACCCGCTATGCTATCACTCCGCCTCATCTTGCTTGCTAAGGGATTTTGTACATTTCCAATAATAAGTAATGTCTTACTTATATTGGTTAAGTCACCTAAGTAATTAATCACCATAAACTGACTTCTGTTGATTTATTATCTGATAATTCCATCTGCCATTCCTTGATGTTTTGTTGGAGCTAGTGATTTTAAATAAATTTGTTATATGTCTGTTAATGGGGGATACTGGGGCTGGGAAGGAACCAGGGACATTAGGGTGGGACTGATATCAGAACTCTATGCCTAAAACAATTCTATTATGAACAATTTTGTAAATCACAGTGTCTTGATAAAAACTTAAAGGAAAAAAAGGAAAGTTCTGTAAGAAAATGACTGCACTTATTTGTTTATATCATATTTACGGCTCTATTTGTAACTAATGGCTGCTCCGTGAAGGACCGTGAGGCCTTCCAGCGCCTCAGCTTCCTGTACCAGGCCGCCCACTGCGTGCTAGCGCAGGACCCCGACAACCAGGCGCTGGCGAGGTTTTACTGCCACACCGAGAGAACGATCGCGGCGGCTGGTCCTGCGGCGCGATCCTCGGTGAAGAGGACCCTGTGTCGTGGCTGCTCTTCCTTGCTCATCCCAGGCCTGACCTGCACCCAGCGCCAGAGACGCCACAGAGGGCAGCAATGGACGGTACAGACTTGCCTAACATGCCGGGCGCAACCAGCGATTCCTCAATGATCCTAGACATCTGCTCTGGGGAGATCGGCCTGAGGCCCAGCTGGGGAGCCAGGCAGATTTCAAACCACCACCTGCCCTGCCAAACATAGCCTACCCTGGGCCGCCCACCACCCAGAGGAGAAAGTACAGTCTCAGAACTCCAGTCCCCAGTCCCCAGATGGATTTGCTCTGTCATCTAAGAATAAATAAAGGACTCCTCGGGTGAGATCCTCTCTTTGGCAGGAGACTTGGGCTCTTTTGTATGGTCTAAATTGACCTGGGTGGAGTTGAGTCACTCAACTAGACCAGACTATCACAGCCCGGATCATTGACTCCCCACCCTGCAGCAGGTTTTTTTTTTTTTTTTTTTCCAATCCGCCCAGGTATGCTGAACCAGAGACTCTCAGACATGGGGCAGAGCTGCTACTTGCTCTCCCTGTGCCGAACTGCTCATGAGGCGCCTGGGAGGCATGGCGGGTTCTAGCCCTGGCCTGCCACCCCAGCAGAGCCTCACAACAAGCCAGACGACCCCCCTACTCCATGGGGGACCGCCATTTTCCACATCCGACTTCCCTCTCGTCACAACTCCACCCAGCAGACCAGACTATCACAGCCCAGATCATCGACTCCCACCCTGCAGCAGTTTTTTTTTTCAATCCGGCCGCGGAGCTTCATCAATAAATGCTTTATTTAGAGGTGACTACAAGAGTATGCCACCCACACGGCAAGCCTGGCAAGCTGCTCATGTTGTATTTGATATGCCAAATACCAGTAACATTTATATTAGGTCATTCCCATGACCAAATATAATGGTTTGAGGCTCTTTATGTTCCTGGAGCAAGAAGATGCCTTTGGGTTCTACTAGCATGGGACAGGACATATGGAGATATTACTGGTGCCCGCTCTAGCAAATAGATGATGAACGGGAAGATCGCGGATCGTGATCGTGATTTGTAACAGTACAGGAAGTTCAAGTACTACAACAAATACAAAAATGCATAGCTCGAAATACTGTCTGATCTTCCGCTTTTGTTTTTCTTTTTTTAAATAAAAAAAGGTTTGCTAAGGGATGGAGCGATAGTACAGTGGGTAGGGAATTTGCCTTGTACGTGACCGACCTGGGTTCAGTGACTAGTGCCCCGAAAGTGACCTCATGAGTGACTCCTGAGGAGTGATTCCTGAGGTTGCTCAGAGATAGGAGTAACCCCTGAGCACCACCGGTGTGGCCCCAAGCAGCCCCTAATCCCTCCCCAAGAAAAAGTTTGCTGATTCTTCAGTTGGTACACTTGGAAATTTCTATTTTGGGTCTAAAATAGCAAATTAGTACTCTTGATAACCCCTGAAAAAATAGACTACTAATACCTATGAATAAAACTATGGAAAGATAGTTTGATAGTGTACATATACACATATGTATACATGCACACTTTATATGCATATAGTCAGAGAAACAGTATGCAGAGCTCCAGAGAAGCTTAAAATTAAAGAATGAAAGAGGTCCAAAGTGAGGTTCTTAAGTATTTATGTAAAGTCTCCGCAAATGAAGTGAACTATATCAGAGGTGACTGTTTCTTCCCAGTGAGGGTATCACTGTTGACACACTGAGTTACAACGACATGCCTGTTCTTATCTGTAATCTGCTCCTGCATCATCCTGAGCTTTGCAGGAGGAATATACGCTCCACCAGTGCGAGTAAGGAGAGGATCCAGTTCATCTTTCTTCTTCTTTGCAGGCAGCTCATCCTGAGCAGAGGAACTGTGGGTCACTGATGACTCTGGGCTTCTTCTCGAAGGAGATGGGGTTCTCCGGACCGTTTCCGGTCAACATCTCTTTCTCTTTCTCTGCGTTTTCTCGGTCCCTGCTTCTGAAAATTAATTATTCTTGATTAAATAGAGAAAATATGAAACTTATTCTTAAATGAACTGCAAAGTAAACAAGAAAAAAAAATTCAGCCCCACAAATTCAGATATGATTGGAATGGTGAGAAAAAGGCACACAGAAAAAATGTAATAAACCAGACCCATAAGTCTGGAAATAAATTATGGAGGAGTGTCGGGCAACAGGGAAAGAAACAGGGAGGGAGAATAAAACAGGGAGGTGACATTTTGCAACTAGGAAAAGAGAATAACTATGGAAAAACTGGGTGAGTGTTGGGACCAGAACGAAAATAAGGAAACAGTAGAGAATCACATAAAGTGGTAGTTATAAAGAAAAGTATGAGTTAGTCTTCATGTGGGAGATCATTAGCAATAATTTAAGTTAAACAGTGCCATCAAAATAGTTTTCTAAGACAAACAAGCTGCGATATATATCATAAATATAAAAAGGCAAAACCATTTTATTGCCAATAGACTTGATTCAGGAGTAGACAAAACAATGTAATACAATTTTTTTTACAAAACTGACACTTATTAGAAATATAAGAAGATTCCAGTTGCTACAACGTTTACAAATTTTTTTTTAAAGTTAAAGAACAACTATTTTCTAGTCCTAATTTTCCCTAATAATATAAAAGTATCCTTTTCTTAAGTCAACACTTTCAATAATCAAGATATTTTTCTTTGAAAGTAACAAGAATTAACAAGAAGCAATTTAAGTATGCAGAGCTGCGCAAGCGGCTGGGGAGACTGGAGCCCGGCTCGTGCCGAGCCCAGCTGATGATGGGATCCCGAGGAGGGCAGATGGGTTTTGGGTGTTGGGCCCATCGCCTCTGGGGGGTCCCGGAAGCAGCCAGATGAAACTCGCCCATCACACTAGCCACCATCTTCGCTGTCCAGACGCTGAGAAAATGCCTCACGACCAGATCAACAGAGCAAGACCAGTTCGAGCCCAGGTAGGCGGCTCCCAGAAGCGGGAATCACTGGGAATTCGCCAGATGGAGTCAGGGTTAAGCCACTCCCCCCCCTCCATTTTGTGGAGTCTGGTGGACCCGCCCAGGAGCCGCCCGGGAACCAGTATGCAGAGCTGCGCAAGCGGCTGGGGGAGACTGGAGCCGCCGAGCCCAGCTGGACGATGGGATCCCGAGGAGGGCAGATGGGTTTTGGGTGTTGGCCCATCGCCTCTGGGGGTCCCGGAAGCAGCCGGATGAAACTTCGCCCATCACGCTAGCCACCATCTTCGCTGTCCAGACGCTGAGAAAATGCCTCACGACCAGATCAACAGAGCAAGACCAGTTCGAAGCCCAGATCGCGCGGCCGCAAGCGGCCGCGCGGTCCACTAAAATAGTGAAACAGTAATGTCTTTTAATGCACTGTATTCCACGAAGAGCAGGAAAGTTTATCGGGAAGGAGATATAAAGACGAAAGAAATGACATACAGAATCTGCCAAGTAGTTGAGGTGCGGGAGGGGGAGGGAGGTGGGGACATTGGTGATGGTAGATGGGTTTGGGTGGAGGGATGGGTGTTGGAACACTGTAGATCCAAAACTCTACATGAGCATCTTTCAATTGTATGTCTAAAATGGTGTAATAATATTTGGGGGAAAATAATAAAATTAAATAAAAAAAAAAAAACAAGAAGCAATTTAGCTTTACTTTTCCTCCAAGATAACCTGTTCACTTAACTGTTTTTGATATATACTGCTTTGGAAACAGATTATTCAACACATGCTTTATGGGACCTTAAGTTATATGCATACAACAACCATTAAAACTAACTTTATATTACACTGTGTTACCAGAAAACCACTGGGTGAATTTTAGCTAAATCCAGAAATATATTTTAAAATCTGTCTTACTCTACAGTTAATACAATCTACATATAAGAGAAAACTTCCCAACTGTGGAGCGGAGGGAGTTTAGAAGAGACTTGAGTGCTTGCCAAAGTGGAGACAGAGGGAAAAGCATCTACAAATAGAAACCACAGTCAGAGACAGGTACTCAGGATTCAAGGCACTGATTTGCAATTGAGTTTCTTCTTACTATGAATGCAACATGTTCCAAGAGAGTAATCACAGCAGGGATTTACTGACTGGTTATGACTCTTCTGAGATCACCAGGTAAGAGAGCCTGGTGGTTGATACAATCTTGTCCTTACAATTACAGTGTTTGATCCTTCACAGTGCAGAAGTAACAGAGTCTTCTTTGAAATAAAATAGAAATATATAGCTTTAGAAGCCTTTGAATTGTCAGTCTTTATATTCTGCTTATATTCTGTGATACTTACTTCACAGTGTGACTGTGCAAATAAATGAAAAATACAATGGATCAAACAGAATTGCACCAAGAACACTCTAGAAATTATGGAAAAAGAATATCAGACTTGGAGTCAAAATTGAATTCAAATACTAGTTTTTTTCTTTTTCATCTCTGCATTAGGTAGGGATAGAAACCTCCACACTCAGAACTTTATTTAGTAATTCCAAACATATTTCCTTATTCATAAACTGGGAGAAAATATCAATTTCCATGGGTCCTGACAGTATTAGGGGAACATATGTAACACGTATTGTAAAACGTAACTCACCAACTACGGTGGAAATAGGCGTTTCATGCAGATGTACTAAAGTGAAAGCAGATGACACTGGCATTTGGAGATGAATTACATCTGACATTTTATATATTTATGTATGTAGTGACAAGGGAAATTCTGGCCACGGGGCCAAGTAATGTTCTTAGTGCCAAACTGCTGAGGAATTTAATAAAAAGTTCAAGTGAGGATTTAGTCTTGGTACTTACAGAATGGACAATGTAAGGAAGACATCAAAAAGGACAGAAAACTCAAGAGAACAAAACCTTGGGTAGGTAAGTTTTGACATTTCAGCAAGAATAATTATATTTAGATAAAAATTAAAGCAAAGTAATTCACACTTAATGTTTCTCTACTTTATCTACTATGCAAGAAAATGTAACGACTTTCATTCAGCAAGGAACTATACTGTCATTACGCTAACTCCCAGCAGTATAGTATGAAGACTAAGCCTTGCGCTGTAGACTTAAGATAGGTCAAGATTTGGCAGCATATTCACTTTACATTCAAATAAATGTAAGACAATGTGCAGTATCAACTTCATATACTCACTGTAATAATTCAGTCAAATAAATTCCTGATGAGAATCTGACCCCTAAGAACAACCCTTAATTGCTTAGCTGCTATAATTATTGGTTTCATTATCAAACACAAATAAAACCTACAAAACCTTCATTTTTCTACTGTTAGAACTTAAAATACTAACCGTGACTCAGCGCTGCCATCATAAGAATGTCCTCTTCTTGACCGTTCATAATCTGATCTGTAATCAAAGTAATCTCTTTCCCGAGGGGACCGTTCTTGTGCAGCATATCTAATGCATAAGAAACTAATGTTATAAGCTAAAACAACTGTCATAGTCTGGTATTGGTAATGACCCATCTATTCAGTAATTACACGAAAACTTTCATCTTGACCCAAAACATATACCTCCTAAAATTTACTTAACCAAACTTGTTTACCCTGATTCACAGCCCTTGATGAAAATACAAGTCTCAATGTTAAATAGATAGCATAAAAACGGCAATCCTGCAAATGATAATTTTGCTTAATGGGCTTATTTTATCAAGGCACTGAGCAAATAAGACCAGAGTCACTGGCTGACCTCAATAAAAATGAGCAGATTTCTACTCTAGACTGTTATTCTCCAAAGTGATCAGTTGTTATTTTCCAAAGTGATTACTGGGTAGCAGAGATGATTATTACAATTATTAGCAATATAGGGCATAAGATTAGTTCTTTGAATTAAAAGTCAGAAAATTATAATCTTATGTTAAATATATATACACACAAATAAAATTATTTAATCCTATTTATACGTATTACATACGCTTTGATTCTTTACTACTTATTAAAATCACTTTCACTTAAGAGACTACTTAAAATCTGGAATTATTACATTGTATGCATAAAATATAAACATTTCAGTATTATAATTGTTACTTCAATTAAAAACATCTAGACTTAATAGAAACTCCTAGAACAGAGAAATTTGTAAGATAGTTTGTCCTCAAGCCCACTCAAGTTATCATCTAGAAGAAGCTAAATTGTTCAATCTAAAGTTAGGACTCTAAGAGCTACATTATTTCTTAAACATAATTTAAAAACTCAAAATCACATTTGGAAAACATAAAACTTTACCTGTCTTCAGGAGAGGAATTTCTCTGATATGAATGATAGTTCTCCCTTCTCTCGGAATAATGCTTTCAAAGGGGAAGGAGGAAAAAATGAGACATTTCAGTGATGTTAGGAGGCGAAAGTGGTGTTCCTCCTCACTGCCTTACTCCCTCCACTGCCCATAAGTATTCCTGTGCCACCTAAGTGCCTTTCCAGATTAAGACTCTCAGTTCACTGCATTCTACTATGGCCCGCTATCAGGCAACCAAGAGCCTTCCTTGGGTTTCCTGGCACCTGCGCATTATGTGACGGAGCAGGCCCTTCATCCTCCCATCCGCCCCCCACACAATGATTGTGGTGCTACTTCTGGTGTCTGTCCCGATCCTGGGCCTGCTGGAGTTTGGGACCTAGCTTCACCCCCTACATATCTTCCTAAGAAACTTACAAGGCAGTGGTGGATCCCAGAAAGTAGCAGGGTTTTAAGCTCTATTACTGGCCTTCATTATGAATTGGAGACACCAAATGACTGACTTTGACTAGCTGGAATTCAGTCTCCATCCCTAGCACCCAGAAGCATCCCCAAAAAAGAAAAATGAAGAAATTCCCTGTCAAGACTTCAGCAGTGAGGGACAGAAGTCTAGGAAAGTCTTCAGGAACAAGAGCACTTTCAACACTGTACAAAGACGATTTAAGAACAGCCTTCTCACAGTTCACTGAACTGAGGAAAACACTGGAAAGAAAATATAAATTTGAAGAAAGATTGACAGAAAAAAAGAATTAAAAAAAATGAAGGACCTAAAGAATATAACAGCAATATTAAGCAGCAGAAGGAAGAAGCCCAAAATCAAACCAGTAACCTCTAGAACAAGGAACATGAGAGCATTAATAAGGAAAAGAGAAAACAGCATTTTAAAACAAAGAAAATTTAATGGACAACACAAAGAGATACAAACTCTAAGGAATTTCTGAAGGAAAGATAAAAGACAATGTGGCAGAATGGCTGATGGAACAAATAATGGCAAAACAAAACAAAAACCAGGAAACAATTGTGGGGATGAGGTAAGAAGCGAATTCTCATTCACTTCAGTGGGAATGTTGTCTGGGTCAGTCACTAGGAAAACAGTACAGAGATTTCTCAGGAAAGTAAAAAAAGAGCTTCCATATGACTCAGCAACTGTACTTCTTCGTGCCCCCAACACAAAAAATATTAATTCAAAAAGATATATGCACACTACATTCAATGAAGTGCCTACATTCACTCCTTAAAGTCAGGAAACGGAAACACCCCAATACCAAAATGACTGATCACTGGACAAAGAAGTTGTGCTGTATATACATAGTGGAATGACGCAGCTAAAAGATACAACTTTCAGTTCAAAGCAATATGTATGGAATAGAGTGTATTGTGTTAAGTGAATTTAAGTCAAATGGAAAAGGGCAAATATCGGATGTTCTCACATATCTATGGTATATATATGCATACATATATATGGAAAAAGGAACGGAAGGTATTAAATTATGGGAAACCCTTGGATTTCAGAACCAATAATGTCAAGTAAAGGGCTGAGGAAAGAATGATAAGCAGATAACATTAAGACAATGGTTGAGGCCCCTGGGGACTTTGGTGCTGGTGAGGGAACTGCACAGTGAAACCAGAGGTATTAGTACTATTATAACTGTGGGCCAGCTATAATAATTTTTTTAAAAAATGCATTAGCAAAAGGGGTAAGATATATGGGATGGGCAATCCTGAGATACTGGTGGATGGAAGCTGATACTGGGGATGGACAGAGTTGGAAAACTGGAGGCCAAAACTATTATTACATAGTAGAGTCAACCACTGTGTATAAATAAATGGAGAAATATAACATAAAATATATAACATAAAATATATGCAATAAATTAGAAACACTAGAAATTATCACAGATTTTTTTTTAAATCATAAGAATCATTCATGATAACTACACAGTAAGTAACATGAAACAAAATTTCCAGGTCATCCAAAAGAAACGTCTGGCAGACACCAATTTTCACTCATGCTAGATGAACTACTTGCATTTTCATTATTTTCCTTAAATGGCTTTTCCTCCTTCCTTTGTTGCTGTGATGATGGGTGCACACCTGGCTAGGGTGTACTCATACCTTTGCCTATGGCACCTGCCGGGAGCTGCATGCAGAGGCTCCTAAAGCTGTGCCAAGTACTGAACTCACCACCTTGTCCAGGAAAGTAACTCTGCTACCAAGCGATTTATCTAGGGTCTCTCCAATAACTATTTTTTGGCTTGGTTTTGTTTTGAGGCTACACCAAGCAATTACCTGGGCCTACTGGCTGGATGCTCAGGGTCATTCCTGGTGGTAGTGGGGGAACATGCAATGCAGGAAATGGGGCCTGTTGCAGTACACTGTTTCCAGAGCCTCTGCACCTTGTCTGGAGTTACCTCCTGCAGGCCACTTCGTAGATAAGGTGCAAGAAAAGAGTTTGAATCTGTGGCTTAATGTGGCAGTATATCTTATATCTTACCATGTATTCTATGTTAGCTGGTATAAATATCTTCTCTCATGTTGCCACAATCATCGTGGGACTAGACAGATCTTACCAGCATCTTTACCTGGACAAGGTGGATCTCTAATTAGACCAGAGAGAAATGCTGTTTGCCTTCCAACAAGCATGCGTGAATCTCTAAAGGCTAATACACAAAACAACTATGAAGTAAAGACAAGAATCATGTGAAGGATGGAAGAAACATATACCTGGCTGTAGAGTATCCATTGCATAGATACTTGCCCTTCTCCCATCTACATAGGGCCTGGAGGAAACCCAAGGGCGGGCCTGCAGCCTTGGCTGGGGCAATAGTAACATTTCACTGGGGCTAGGTAAGGTCCTGGGAGAAGTTACCTGAGGGGACTGACCCTAACTGCTTTCCTTTGATGTGGGCTAGTCAGGCTGAAAAGTTATAAAAGCTATAACATGCTTTCTTAGCTCTTTCCACCTTTTGCTCTCTTCTTCCTCTTCACCCTCTGCTCTTCTCCTCTCCCTTTTCTTCCCTGTTGGGCCTAGGCACGTGGTAGCGGCCATCTTGGCCTAGGATTCTAAACCTACCCGTGGCTGGGCCCCTACCCAGAACCTAAAGTCTGGGGTTTTCCTTTAACTGGATTGTACACCAGAACAAGCGTGAGTAAAGCCTTTTGAACCTTTGCTGGATTCTCGCATCTTTCTCCATCAGCTGACCTCTGACCCCTGGGGCAGAAGAGGATCTCCTATACCCTGCTCCCAGATTTGGTCCGACAGGGGCCCACAGTAATATGCAAAGTATATACTTCAGGCCTTCAAACTACTTATTACATTTTAGAGGCAAAAAATAAAAAGATCATTACTAAATATAAAAACCTATAAAAAGTTATGTATTTATGAAAATTGATTTTTTGTTTTCAGCAAATGTTATTTGAGTGCATGATATAAATGGCACTGTGCTTGGTTCTAAGGATTTTAAAAATCAAACTCATAAACAATATTTCCTATGCAAATTCTTTGAAAAAGAACATACAAATAAGCATGCAAATAAGCACATCAATGTAACATGATATGTGAAGACATGTAACAAATATGAACTAATAAATCTGACAGTATAAGCTAATTTAAGAAATCTAAATACCTTTAGGGAGTCAAATATTTATCTCTATAGAAAAAAAAATTTAACCACAAGTCATTCACACTGACAAGCTCTAGGACTTAAAATTATTCTAATGAATTGCATTATATAAAAAGAAAAAAGATGTTTTTAAAGCAATTTAATCAAGAGCTAAGCAAAATAAATGAGTAATTTGTTCTATATACTTATATGCTTGCTTTCTTAATGAGAAAATGAAACATTAAGAATAGGAAATTATACAGCATGGAACTATAAACAAGAACAAACTTTCTCTTATTTTATGACTAATCAGCAGCAGTTTGAGCTCTAACATCACAATTGCCAAAGCAGTCTCATTACCCATGAAATTTTTGGCAGTATACTCTGATCTAGGTAGGTGAATCAACATGTGATTAAAATTTATAATTTATAGTAGTTATAATGTGGCTGTTATTTCATGCTTAGGCAACTATTTAAAAATCTTTCTAATGTATTTATATACATATATATGTATATATGAAAGTTTAAAAAATCGTTTAACTTAGTAATACGATGAAACGGGATTGCTCAAATATGTATGACATGTTCCCATAAAACCTGACATGGAGGGACAGAGTTCAGAGAGAGTGGAGCAGGCAGGGCTCTTGCCTTGCTCGTGGCCAACTCAGCTTCTAACCCCGATATCCTACATAGTTCTCTGAGCACCTCCAGGAGAGATGCCGGAGCACAGTCGGCAGTAAGCCCTGAGCCAGTCAGGCGTGGCACAAGCACAAAAAACAAACACAAAGACAACAAAACAAAACCTGACATAAATACCCTAATCTAGACATGGAACAGATTAACTTAATTCATAGTAAAAATCAAATACAGTATTTACATATCACTCATTAGAAGATACTAAAAGTCCTGTGCAGACACTATAATATAAAAAGCAAAGAACTCTCAAGGAACTTATGACCGTATAGGGAGAGATGTTCCTGTGAAAGAGAGAATAAAATTATACTCTTTTACTTAACAAGGCACAACAATTATTTTGATTACATTAGGAAGAAGGCCTCAATTCTGTGCTAATGATTTTAACACATCTCCGCAACATCTGTTGTGTGAGAGAGAGAAACACCAAAAAATATTGAAGTCGTGGAATCAGGATTTCATCAATACAATCCAGCTAACCAATGACTGGCACACATAATAAGGGGTGAGAGCATCCTGAACAAAAGTCACTGTGACAGAGTACTCAGATGGCTGTGGGAAGGAGGTCCGAACAGGGCTGTGGAAGATGAATCGGAATTTAATAAATGAAGTAAGAATTTCACTTAGAAGTCTAGTACAAGCAATGTGGATTCTTACTTTCTTTTCATAGTTTAGATTTTAAACGGAGGCAGCAGTTGAAAATAACGTAATGTCAAATGACATTTATAAACTTAAAATTTAGCTTAAGAGAATAAGACACACTGTAGTTACCTGCAACAGCGGACAGCTTAAAGAGAGCAGTGCAGGAAGCAAGTGAAGCAGGGAGTGAGCGCAAAGGCTTGGAACATCCAAATTTTCAAGATTGAGAAAAAATTTCAAGCTAAAGGGAAAGGAGGGGCTGGGAGAGGCAGAGAGCTCACTTCAAGCTAGGGAAAGAAGCTACAGTAAGGCTCAAAAATATTCCTCCCAAAAAGCAAGAAACAGAGATGATCTTCTGAAGCCTCAAGCATGAGAGTAGATGAGGGAAGTCCACTAACCCAGCTGCAGACGTGCTTACAGTAAGGGACAGACGGGGGAGCGCAAAGCCACCAAGAGCAAATGGCATTTTGCCAAAGCACCTGAATCTATTCCAGGAGCTACCACAGAAACCCGTGAGGCCAAGTGGGAAACATGACAAAATATCGCATAAAGGGAAAAATGTGAGAAAAATGAAATGCCCTCCCTGTAAAGGTACCAGTGTAACTCTGAGAGTTCTGATCCAATGTGGTTCAGTGGAGTAAATTCCATCCGGGGTCTCCTTTTTATGTCTCTGCTTCTACCAGCAAATGTCACCTACTGGGCCCGTGACTGAGTGGCAGTGGATTACTGACAAGTTCCAATGAAACAGAATGAAACAGATTTCAGAATGTACAGAAGAATCACTGAGAGATGGGGCTCAACGTTTGGACCTTGGAGCCCTGTGGAGCTGCACAAGGACCTAGAGGGGACGTTGGAGACAGCTTTTCATACTCAGCAGAGGTTAGGAAAGATGACGTCAGGGTCTGTTCAGCGTAAACTGATTCTTTCACTTTATTAAGCATTAACACGCAGCAGGCTTTGCACGAGGCCTGCAGTAAATGAACCTCTCAGTGTAGGGGCTTTATAAAGTAGGTGGTTTAGAGGTCAAAGCTGATAGGAGAATGGAGTGAGACACCTCCTTGTGGATCTAAGGAACATGTGCTAATTTGCAGAGCTACACAACTGGAAAGAAAAGGGAAAGGAATGATTTTGTCCACTGTTACGCATACATTCGCAGGCAGAGAAAGCTTTGCAAGCAGATGGAGTTAGTGGCTGCTCATATCCATTTACCCCCTTCCCTCCATATCTCATAATTTGCTCCAGCAATATCAGACTGTCTTTGCACCTGCTTCCCTTTGCTCTTCCCACAGGTGACTGCAGGCCTTAGCCCCCTCATTTCCTTTACCTGTCATTTCAAATGGCTTCCTCCCCAGTGAGAACTTCATCACAACCCACAACCTCCCAAAGCTACTGCTCTCCCTCACCTCACAAACGCCACAAATCTAGCACTTTAGACTCTAATACGCCATATAATTTACTTATGTGATGCTGTCTCTCCTACTAGAATGCAAATTCTATGAAAGAATTTCTATTTTGTAGGACCAGAGCAATAGTCTGGTCCTTGCTTTACACGCAGCCAACCTGAGTTTGATGCCAAACACCCCATATGGTCCTTTGAACCCCTCCTGGAACCATCCCTGAACTCAGAGGCAGGAAAAAGTTGAGAGAACTGAGGGGTGAGACATTCCCAGTCCAAAAACCAGTCAAAAATTTTTTTTTCAGAGCTGCGCAAGTGGCTGGGGAGACTGGAGCCGGCTCGCGCCGAGTCCAGCTGACGATGGGATCCCGAGGAGGGCAGATGGGTTTTGGGTGTTGGCCCATCGCCTCTGGGGGGTCCCAGAAGCAGCCGGATGAAACTCGCCCATCACACTAGCCACCATCTTCGCTGTCCAGACGCTGAGAAACTGACCCACGACCAGATCAACAGAGCAAGACCAGTTCGAGCCCAGGTAGGCGGCTCCCAGAAGCGGGAATCACTGGGAATTCGCCAGATGGAGTCAGGGTTAAGCCACTCCCCCCCTCCATTTTGTCGAGTCTGGTGGACCCGCCCAGGGAGCCGCCCGGGAACCAGTATGCAGAGCTGCGCAAGTGGCTGGGGAGACTGGAGCCGGCTCGCGCCGAGCCCAGCTGACGATGGGATCCCGAGGAGGGCAGATGGGTTTTGGGTGTTGGCCCATCGCCTCTGGGGGGTCCCGGAAGCAGCCGGATGAAACTCGCCCATCACGCTAGCCACCATCTTCGCTGTCCAGACGCTGAGAAAATGCCTCACGACCAGATCAACAGAGCAAGACCAGTTCGAGCCCAGATCGCGCAAGCGGCTGCGCGGTCCACTAAAATAGTGAAACAGTAATGTCTTTTAATGCACTGTATTCCACGAAGAGCAGGAAAGTTTATCGGGAAGGAGATATAAAGACGAAAGAAATGACATACAGAATCTGCCAAGTAGTTGAGGTGCGGGAGGGGGAGGGAGGTGGGGACATTGGTGATGGTAGATGGGTTTGGGTGGAGGGATGGGTGTTGGAACACTGTAGATCCAAAACTCTACATGAGCATCTTTCAATTGTATGTCTAAAATGGTGTAATAATATTTGGGGGAAAATAATAAAATTAAATTAAAAAAAAAAATTTTTTTTTTCTATTTTGTTCCTTACTTTGCATAAAGTACTTAGAAGAATCACTGTACCACAGCAAGAATTAAGGGAGTACTTGCTGATTAAGTAAAGAAACGTGTTGCTTAAACATACGGAATATGCAGGAACAGTGAGCAAACAGGGAAGGAAATACCTGTCCCCATTCCTGCTCCCTAGTGAGATTAGTACAACTTCCTGCCCCATTTGTTATTTATTTTCCCTTTGGCTGTGCAGGTGCTGGTTGCGTGTGCACACAGTCACATGCACACATACACACATGACCCTGTTTCTTCTCTCAACTCCCTACTTGAATAATATTCTTGCCATCTGGTAAAGGGTTTATATTAGAAATTGTATGTTAGCTGCATGTGCTGTGTCTATTGTTTGGTTCTACCACCCTAATTGTATAATGTATTTATTTAAAGGACTGGTCACTGAGGCAAATTTCTTTCCTCATTTTAAGTTTCACTTACCTTTATCTGTCCCACACTACTTTTCATTTTGGCTGTTGATCTGATAAATCCTTAAGCTAGTCCAAGTGACAAGGACAAACTAGCGTGATCTCCTGGACACTTTACTTCTTCTGTCTGCAAATGTCACCTATAAAAAAACAGCAAAGAAAATTTTGTTAACACTGAAATTATAGTATCTTATTTTCATAAAATGGACATTTAATATTTTTCATAGATAAGAGATTCAAAGATATTCAGCAATTAAATATGCAAAAAGCTCCTTAAAGGGGCAGAAAGGAAGTAGGAATAAGCTACGTAGCAGAGGTTCACAACCCCTGAAAACAGAACCAGGAACAGGTCTCTGGGTGTGACCCAATCTCTCTCCCTCCCCCAACTAAGTTACAATGTACAAAGAACACAGATTCATTTCACATAATGCCAATTAATGATAGACCTACGCCTAGAAATCTAATGCAAGGACATCCAATTAAGTATTCTTCTCACTAGACATACAACTAGTTTTGACATGGTGATGAAGTATTGTTGGGTTGCTACCATTTGTAGTTGGGGATATTGTACAAATCACTAAAATCAAGAAAAACTTCCATTATAATGCTCAGCATGGTGTCAAGATTTACTGAGAGTAACACACTAAATTCTTCACAAACATCAGTGAACTATCACTACAATCTAAAGCAATCCACTGCTTATAATGGCAGCCGCAATTAATTAAGCCAACACAACACTGGGAGAATTCCAGAAAAAAAAAAGGAAGAGTCCCAAAGACACTTCACAAATCTCTGTTCAGTCCTAAACCAACACATGCATGAAACAGAGTCCCCATTTAGAATAAAAGAACTAAATGAGATGTGAGCAGCTGCTTAAGAGACAGATTTTCCCATTTCAGTCTTGTCTAAAGGTTACCACCACTCAGGAAATATAACGCAACACAAAGTCATGACCATACACTAACCACAGAGATGACCCAGATACTGAAATTAGCATTCAACTCTTAAGGAACGATACACATGTGCATATTAAATACCAAGAGAAGAAACTTCAGAAAACGAGGAACAAAACTAAAATTCTAATTCCAAAAATATATGAAGTAAAATATTCACTGGAGTAACAGCAAACTGAAGAGAAATGTGAAAGCAGATAAATGTAAAATCTTGATAGAAGTACAATCAAGAGAAATTAAAGGAAAGAATAGAGAAAACAGTACGCAGGGACATGTGGAGCAATGTTTCAAAAAATGTTCAATGTGTATAACTGAAGGAAAAGAAGGAAGTAAAAAATGTGATAGAAAATTGTACAAGAAATAGCTGTTTTTCTGCGGATCCACCAAAAGGCATACATTTAGAGAAAATCCCAGGCAGGAAAAAATAATCATACTTGCACACACTGTCATGGGATACAGTCAATAAATTACTGTAAAACAAAGAGAAAGATAAAATCCAGACAGCAGAAGGCAAACAGACCTGGACATATATATTCCAGTCATGGTCTCCAACCAGGGAGGATTCATTCAAAGCAATCACCTCAGGTGCTGCTACCATTCTATGAACACCATGGGGTATGCATAGTGGGACTAATCCAGACGGCACAGCCTAATACTCACCTAAGTTACATAGGCTCCAGCATTCTGTGTGCGGCCCACGACTGATGAAAAGAACAGCGCATACTGGAAACAACAATTAAAATGTCTTTTTCTTATCAAAACTAAGAGCAGGAGACAGATCAATGCTAAGCGTGCTAAGAGATTACAAAGAACAAACTTCACCTATCATTACAGCACAATTAATCTAAAAGAATGAAGCCAATGTCCCCAGTTGGCTTAGCAGCAAAGCGAGCTGAGAGCATGAGGCCATGGTGCTGTTCACGGCCTCAAGCTGGGGCCCAGTGGTCCAGCGTCCATGAGCACTGCAGTCCGAGTTGCAAGTGTTGTGAGCACACATGTCAGTACTGAAGCGTGGTCCCCCAGCCAAGCACAGGAATCAGAGGCCCAAACAAGCATAGAGACCCGTATGCAAACACCACAACCAAGCACGGACATGAGCTCCAGGCACAGACAAACAGAAAGGAGGAGAGAGAAAAAAAACAAACAAAAAGACACGATCAACACTTACTGATGAAGTAAAGGGAAACGACTTAGAGACACTTAAGAATCACCCACAGGCCTGAACTAAAACAAAGGAAATCACAACAGACTAAATCTCAGGTGTTCGTCAGGATGAAACATCTGGGTGTTTCATTTGTCAAAGCATTCTCAAGGTTAATTCTAATGACAACCCCTTCCTCGAGTCTTCTCTGCTTCCTGGTTCTGTGTGAGACACTGTGTTCTCAACGAAAACCCTGAGTCACTTACTTAAAAAAATGCAGACTCCGTGGACTACCTACGGACTTCAGGGCATAAATGAGCTGTCACAGTTTCAAATCAATTTATCAGTTTGAAACAGAGAGAGTAGTTCTAAACGTAGTACTCCTTTGTAACTCACTGGTAAGAAGCCCAGACAGGCACTAAAAAGAAAAATCACTATCACACTTTTGGAAGTCTGAAAACAATGGTTTCAGTTTTACAGGAAAACAATTTTCACATTTGCAATGACTTCTACAATAAAGTTCTTTGAGGGCTATGTTAAAAATCATCATAAAATATATTATTTATTGCAAAATAATCACAGTATTGAAATGCATTATTCCAAGTAAAAAATATCTATTAAAATTTATTATCCATTTGATGAATACAAAGCATGAAAAACTTAGGGAAAGAACCAATGTCTAAAGTCTACTTAGGGAAAGAACCAACGTCTACATGAAAGTTCAGCCGTAAGTACATGATATATATGCATTTGATTGCAGTAAGTTTCTGTAGGTATGAGTTTCTAAAGTATAAAAACATTTCCATGTACTAAGACCATTATAAATTCTTGCCTATAGAGTTAATATGTTTACTAATTGCTAAGAACTTGGATATGCTTTGTGGAGAAATTCAAAGCACAGAGGTCTGCCAATGTCTGTGAGATCCATAATTTATTCTAACTCCCATGATAACTCCCACCCTTCAGAGACCCGCCTTCAGAGGAGAGTATTTCAAGCCCAGGTTTGCTTGAGACACAGACGCAGATACACCAGGCAGAGCAGATACCAACTTTCCGCGTTGAACCGCCTGCACTCCACTGACCACGAGAGCAACTTCCAGCTGAGTCCACCATCCCAAAAGAGCCTCAAAAAACCCAAAGGAACTTCCACACCATGCTGGCAGCGATCTTCATCATCCACACTCCACAGCAATCAGATCTCCACCCAAGAGATTAAGCCAGTCTCCAGCCCGGCCTGTCAGAGAACAGCCTAGAGAGACCCACTCCTCAGAGGAGAGTATTTCAAGCCCAGGAATGCTTGAGCCACAGAGGCAGATACACCAAGCAGAAGAGATACCAGCTCTCCCCATTGCACGGCCGCGTAGCGGCTGCGTGATTTATCTCCAAATTACCATGAATATTCTACCCACCCCTCTCAGAGAGCCCAGCAAGCTACTGAGAGTATACTGCCGCACGGCAGATCCTGGCAAGCTGTCCGATGCATATTCGATATGCCAAAACCAGTAATAAAAATGTTTATCTTCCTGATCCTGAAAGAGCCCTTACTACAGCAGCACTAAGAAGGATGAACAAGGGCCTGATAAAATTTCAGGGCCAAACTAGGCTGCCAAAATGAAGAAGGACTAAAATGACTGTCTGTACTTTCAATGCACATACGCTGGCATCAGAAGCATATTTGAGGACCTGATGGTGCAAGCCAAAAACAAGTACAACATCATTGGTCTGACTGAGACGAGGAGGCGTCAATCCCATCATGTCGATTTTTGACACCAGAGAAGAACTGTTCCTCAGAACATGCAATGAAAGAGGCATCGGTGGCATCACTGTCCTTGTCAACACGAACATGGCCATGAACAAGCAGGATAGGACGACTACACTTGAAGAGATGTGGCTCACTGCCAGCAATTTCTATCTTCGTTGTCTACGCACCAACATCCACATACAAGGAAGAAATTGAGAAATTCTACATGGAACTGGAGGAGTTCTATAAAAAAAGATCACACCTTCTACAAGATCATAGTCGGTGACTTAAATGCTAAGGTAGGACCAAGAAGATCAGGACCCATGGCCTAGAATGGAACGAACAGGGTGAGAGACTGTCTGAGTTCATCATGTCCACCAAGACCATTCATGGGAACTCACAGTTGCAGAAGGCTGAATCGAAATATTGGACATGGGTTTCTCCTGGTGGACAGTTTCACAATGAAATTGACATCATCTTCAATCGACAGTTATGCCTAACAGATATCACCGTAGACCCAAAATTACAATCGGGATCGGATCACCGTCTACTTTGTGCAAAATTCTACCCCACGCAATGGGAAGAAAAAGGCTGAAAAATTTAAGAAGAGAACTCCCAGAACGACCAAAAACTGGGAACTCTTTGGCACCATTGGGGCAACATGGGAGGATACCATCATTGAGGATATTGATGAAGAATACGACCGGCTGGTTCAGCACCTCCATGATTGTGTGAAGAATGCTGAGAGAGAGAGAGAGAGAGAGAGAGAGAGAGAGAGAGAGACAAAAGGAAGCTGGTCTTCAAAAACTCTCAAGGTCATTTGCCAACATGGCAAGGTGCGAGCCTCAGGAGACCAAATGCTAACATCCAAGCTTGCAAAGCAGTCAGAGAAGCGATAAAGGAAGATCTCAAAGAGAGAAGAGCAGAAATACTGGAAGATACAGCAGAAGACAGGAAAAGCATTTGCAATGCCCACCTGTCCTTCGCCAACTATAAGACTAAGATGACTGCCCACTGAAGTCCTGATGAATTGATCACATATTCCAGAAAGGCAATCAAGAAGATTGTCCATGACTTCTACTCAGAACTCTTTGATAGCCACGTCCAGGTGCCCACATACCAAATTCCGCAGGATGGATATGTCATTCCCAATGTGATATCCGACATGCCATTTCGTTGGTAAAGAAGGGAACAGCACCAGGCCCAAACAAAGTCAGACCCAAACACCTGAACAATCTGTCACCAGTACTCATCAATACACTAGCTCGGCTCTTCACATGCTACCTGTCTGAATGCAAGGTGCCTTCCCAAAGGAAAACCATCAGGACAGTTCTACTGTTCAAGAAGGAGACATTCACGACATTGGCAACTATCGCCCCATCTGCCTTTTGTCTGTCATATACAAGCTGTTCACTCGAGTCCTGAACAGGATTGGCACAACACTAGATGAAGGACAACCATGCGAGCAAGCTGGCTTCCAAAAAGGATTCAGCACAATCGACCATATCCACACGGTAACCAAGCTCATTGAGGTTTGTAGGGAGTTCAAGATGCCATTCTGTCTTATGTTCACTGATTTAAAGAAAGCCTTTGATTCTGTGGAGACTGAATAGGTCATCGAAGCCCTAGCCAAACAGTGTGTTCAAAGCCAATACATCCTTTGTGAGCTCTATTACAGATTCACCACCAGGATCTCACCATTCTACAAGGAAGTGATCATTGATGTCAAAAGAGAGGTTCGGCAGGGTGATACCATTTCACCAAAACTCTTCAGCGCCACCCTCGAGAACATCATGCGACAATTAGAATGGGAAGGAATGGGAGTGAAGATAGACGGTCGGCAACTACACCACCTCCACTTTGCTGATGACATAATTCTAATAACACCAAATATTAGCCAAGCAGCACAAATGCTGGCTGACTTTGACCGAGAATGTGGAAAGATAGGTCTACAGCTGAATCTCAAAAAAACTATAACCGTATCACTGTCTTCCCATTGTTCATCGATTTGCTCAAGTGGGCACTAGTAACATCTCCATAAGTCCTGTCACAAGCAAGTGTAATCCAAGGGCATCTGCTTGCTCCAGGGACAGGAAGAGCCCCAAACCATTTTTCAGGTCCTGGAATTGAGGTCAATAATTGTTACTAGTTCTTAGCTTAACAAGTAAATAAAACACGGGTAGCTTGTCAGGCTCTGCCTTGTAGGTGGTAAAAAAAAAGGGGGGGGAGAAGAAGTTGTGTGTCGACATTGAAGCTAAAGACATCTTCAACGATGAAACATCACTAACAAAACAACTAGAAGAAAGAATAAACATATGGGACAACATGAAATTAATAAGTTTCTGCACCTTAAAAGAAACAATGACCAAGATACAAAAACAGTCAACAGAACGGGAAAGAATATTCACCCAATATCCATCTGAATCAAACCATTCTTCCGGTCATGGAACTGAAGTCCATAATTACTTTATGACATGTGAGTGTCATACAAATTTTATTCTATTCATTATATTTTGAAATAGGTAGTAAACTTAAATGAAATAAAGATGCACTTGTGAGATTTTAGTTATTGCTAATCTCAGTAGTTATATTTTACTTTTGGGGCCATTCCTGCTGTGCTTAGGGGGTTACTCCTATCTCTGTGTCAGGGATCACTCCTGATGGAGCTCCGAGACCAGATGGAGTGCTGGAGATTGAACTAGAGTCCCACATCCAAGGCAACAGCTTTACCCTGTACGTCTCTCTGATACTGATTTTTTTAGTAAAAAAGACTTGCAGCATACTTAATATTTCTTGCATCTACTTTCATAAGAAAGTCTTGAATTTAATTCTGTATTACATAAAAATAAACTAACAATTTCTAATCCTGTTATGTATAAAATGCAATGCAATAACTGGGAAAATAAATGAAAAAAGTCCACTTACTTCTCATAAATGCAACACTCAGGCAGACCAAAATTTGTATTCATTGTCCTTCATTAATGCATATGACTAACCCTTTAAAAACAGCCTTTAAAAAGCCCTTTAGTGACCTTGATGTCTGACCTGAATCTATAGGTACACAGAGAAAAGCACAGCAGAACTCTCCAGGACACTGAAGCTAAAGGCATCTACAAAGAGGAATCACCACTGACCAAGCAAGTGAAAGCAAAGATAAATGATAAAACAGACTACATTAAGAAGCTTCTGCACCTCAAACAAACAATGACAAGATAAAAGATAGCCCCTGACTGGGAGAATTTATTTACCCAACATTCAAAAAAAAACTACGTTCATGAAAAATGAACTAGTTCCAGAGGCCCCATTCACTCTCAATGGAACAAACATCTCTGAATGCAGCAGTTATGTGTACCTAGGTCAAGAAGTCAACATGATGAACGACCTAAAACCTGAGCTGCGCAGGACAAAGAGAGTGGCATGGAATGCCTTCAAAGGCATCGAAGAAATAGCCAAAAGGACAAAGAACCTCTGGCTCCAGGCACAGCTCTTCAACGCCACCTTCTGCATTAACATACGCCTCAGGGACCTGGGCCCTACTAAAGCAGGATGAGAATGCTATTCGGGTCTCCCAATGAGGAATCGAAAGAGCTATGCTTGGATTATCATGACTCACTCAAGTGAGAGAAGGATTCCAGAGTTCTGACCTCTGTCGACAATCCAGAGTCAGGGATGCTGACTCGTTTTCAAGGTGTCGAAAATCAGATGGGCTAGACATGTAATGCGATTTGGAGACAACTGCTGGACTAGAGCCGTTACCAACTGGATCCCATGGGATGTCAAAAGATCACGTGGCCACCCACCTACAAGATGGTCAGACTTCTTCGTCAAGACGCTGAACGAATGGTTTGAGGCTCTTCATATTCCTGAAGCAACCAGATGCCATTGGGCTACATTGGCACGTGATAGGGTCCAATGGAAATGTTACTGGTGCCTGTTCAAGCAAATTGATAAATATCAGAATGTCAAGTGATCAAGTGAACTCCCATGATAATCAGCGATTAAGTCCTTACAAATTTAGTACTGCAGGACCTTCTGCTTGCTTCTGCGGCATCCCAGGAGAGGCTTGGCTCCAGCAGACAACACAGGGACTATTTCTGAACAGGAGGCACAATCACTCCCTACCAGAGCCTCCCCACCTAACCTGCGCCACACTACAGCTCCTGTCTGACCTTCTGCTTGCTGCTCAAGCATCCCAGAGTACAGAGAAGACAGATCAATCTCCAGATGAATTTCTCAGTATCTTTGGGATTGGGCGGGGGTTTGTACCTACAAAGACTCACCCCAGCAAAACAAGAACAGTGTATCACTGTATCACTGTCTTCCCATTTGCTCGAGAGGGCACCAGTAACATCTCCATATGACCTCTCTCATGCAAGTAGAGCCCAAGGGCACCTGCTTGCTCCAGGAACATAAAGAGCCTCAAACCATTCCATCAGGTCATGGGAATGAGGTCTATAATTGTTACTGGTATTTGGCATGTAGCTTGCCAGGCTCTGCCGTGGGTAGCATACAAAGATCTTAAAAACAAAGAATTAAGGAATTGCCCAAGGCCGCTGCTCCAGGCCAGGCTCGCCAGCGGCACCCCCAGCTCTCTGCTGCCCACGTGCACACAGGGAGAAGTAACCGGCTGCTTCTCACAGACGTGCCTGGGCCCCCAACACGTGCTGCCACTCCCTACAAGCGCCGACCCCCTCTGCGGACTCCCAGCCACCGAGGAGGCAAACAGCCCGGAAGCGTCTGCCCCCTCGCTCTCGTCTCCCTACAGCAGAGTAAAGACCAATGGCTAGTGGGGAAACACACAGAAGCCCATCAAGCTCACCGAGGAAACCAGTATCACCAAAGACACAGCAGCACCAGTAAATCCTCGGTGTCTCAGTGACACTACGGTGAAGATGGTCAGTGAGCTCAAACAACAGCACAGGAAATTATGAGAGTCTCAAGAAACTACTAGTCAGAAACGACAAATGAAGAATATGGTAGGTGACACAAAATCACACTGTATTACACTTGAGAGATTCCACATTTTTCTTGTTCTAATAATGTGATTACAGAAGCTGACTAGACAGTTCCTGCTTTCTGCTTTTACACATCTGAAGACCTATAACCCTTATATGAACTAATAAGAAATGAATCATCAGAAGAAACATCAAATGCATCTCAGCTGCTCTCCTGAGAGTTCTTTGCTATTTATAGGGAATAAGACGATGGATCCCAGTGTTCTCACCTCCACTGTAAAGCTTGTAAGTAATCTCCAGCACTTTTATTCAGAAGAAAACAAGTAAGATTACTTTGTCCAAGACCATAAAAACTAGCTAGAAGCTACTCATTGTCATGCACTTTTTTGGAGGGGCAGGTGCATATTTTGCTTTTTAACCTGTAGGTTATGTCTTTCTCTAGTTGTTGATGCTTCTAAACCAGTAATGCTAATACAACTTTCACTGCAATGATGGGAAGATTCATCTTTTGCACTGTAGCGACTAAGACAGTTCAATTGTGTACCAAATGTGAAATTTAAAAAACAAATTCCTAATTTCAGTTTTCATTAAGTTTACATTTAACTATAAATAACCATATGATGCTAGTGGCTACCACAGTGGATAAAACAACCTTAAATTATTCAAAGATCTTCAAGCTTCTCATATAGGGCCAAGATCCTTGGCCTAGGCCATTTTAGATGTGATATAACTACTTCTTCAGATGCTGAAAAAATAAAATAATTCATATCCAAATTCCATGGAAAAGTTATTAGGTTATTTTCCAAGAAAGGTACATATTATGGGAAATTAAAGTGAGAGATAATATAATAATCCACATTCTAGAGTGTCTATATTGCAATACCAATGTGTAATTTCCAGTCAGAAATCCTGCTTTTAAGTTACTGTAAAATGAAAAATAAAATCTTGCACTGGAAATGCGTTTACCCTTACAAACATGAAACAAAGTCATGGTGCACTGAAAGAGAAGGCACAGACTGACAACAGTCTGGAGAAAATGAGAAACTGGCAACCAGGAGTTAGGTGCTTGCTCTACAATGGCTGACCTGCATGAATCCCGGCACCACACAGGGTCCCCACAGCCCCCAGGACTGATCACTGAGCACTAGGTGTGGCTACCAAACCAAAACCGAAAAGGAAAAAATTCACAACTGAACAAGAAAACAAAGCTGTAAGGAGATTCCACTAACTTGCAAAGCAAATAAATTATATCCAAGTCAGAATATATATCACTTGTCTTCCAGTTGTTCATCAATTTGCTCCAGCGGGTACCAGTAACATCTCCATATGTCCTGTTGCACTACTGTAGCACAAGGGCATCTGCTTGCTCTAGGAACACATAAGAGCCTCAAACCATTCATTCAGGTCATCGGAATGAGGTCTATAATTGTTATATATCAAGTATTCTAAATCAATTCTTATTTCTAATTTGTTTAGACCCACTTTTTCCAAGAGAGAACATACAGTGACCTATGTATACTGACACAACCATTAGCTGTTTCAGCAAGTTTACTAGTTCTGCCTAATTCCTACTAAGACCACTTCTTGTCTCATAAACCACAACGGTTTAAGTCCACCCTTCTCCCACTTAAATGAACTTCATGAATTAGGGGTACAGAGATAGTACAGCATGTAGGTGCTTGCTCACATGCAACCAACCTGAGTGATGCTTGCACAGTCAGGAGTTGAGCCTAAACAAAGCAGGGAGCTTAGGGGCTAACAAACTCCTTGGGGTACTCTGATTTACATTACTGGTTTCATTCCTACCTCATTCCAACACCAAGCCTACCACCACAGTCCCCACAGTCCCTCCTCTCAACCTCCCCTCAGCAAGCTCAGATCTGCTGCCTTTGGCCATATGTTGCTCCCGTACGGTGTACCTTTATATCCCACGTTCCTGGTGCTTCAGACTCACTTCCCTCTAGTGCCATCCACACAGCAATAAACGGCATCATCTTTTTTTCCCTTACAGCTGCATATATATACACAACTTCTTGATACATTTGTCGATAGTCGGATATTTGGGCTATTTCTGTATCTTGGCTATTGTACCAAGTGCAGCAATGAATCCATGTGTGTGTATTTCTTTCAAATTAATGTTTCTGAATGCTCCAAGAAACACCACAATCCTTATACCTTGCTGCAGTAAATTAATAAACTTAACTTTGACTTCAGTATATAATAAGCTATTTTTTTTGTTGGTGTGATCTCACTTAATACAAATGACTGTCAATAATCCAATAGCCTGGAGGGAAACAGTGTTGAGAGAGAAGAAGCAAGAAAGAACAGGACAACTGTTAGAGAATAAAAAAGACTTACAAGTTTAATGTATGGTCCTTGCTTATAGCTCCTGAGTAGAAAAATTTGTCCTGTTCTAAAATGGAATCTACTTATGTAATAAGCCCATATTAACTTGAATTCAGCACTAATTCAACTAATTCCCTCCACCCTACCTTTCTTCTACAGAGAAGTGAACTTCAGCACTGTTATGCATATGGATCAATACAATAACAGGCAGTAAGATTGTAAATTTGTAGACAACTCTAATATATATTCACATAACTGTTTTCTAGGGCAAAGAATAAAACTATACGGATTCTCAGAATTACTTACACCCTTATGGGTTTACGTAGTTCTATCCAAGAGAACTTAGTATTTTCACCCATTACCCGAAGTACTATGCTCAAGCAGAGTCAGGAGTAACCCTTGAGCATCACTGAGTGTGACCCAAAAAGCAAATTTAAAAAGCTTTGATGATGAATGGCCCACCAATGTGAAATGGTGATGGTGGGCTAACTCTAACTATTTGGAAACCGGAAATGCTGGGGGCCTGGATACAACTCAGTGCAAAAGTGCCTTCCCTTACAGGCAGGAGATTCCAAATTCAACCCCGGTGCTGCCCACCTGCACAAAGCGTAGTCTCTCCTTGCTCTTTGGGCAAAAAAGTCTCTCTTTTGCTCTACTGGTCTGGTGCATCAACCGCAGTTACTGGCCCCAATAAGCACATAGGAGGGTACTTGACCAGATGTGTGGACCCCGGAACGCTGTCAAGTGTGTGAGCACTACAGCCAAGAGTATGTGATCCACGATTACTGAAACATCAAGGAGTGGGGAAATAAACGACTGAACAAAAAGAGATACTGCAAAAACAAATGTATTCATAGCTGCAGCGCATACAAACTGATGAACTCCGCTAATAGAATCTATAACACATTATATGTTCCTAAGATAATAAATCAACAAATTAACTTGTTTCAGAAGTCAAATGTATACATAAGGCATTAACAAGACTGAAAACCAATAATAAATTGCTACCAACATTTTGCAACCAATTATAGAAGGCAATTTATTGATAATGCCTTGTTCAATTTTCTTAATTGCCTTTGTTGGTTTTTTTAGAGACAATTATCAGTAGAACTGAAACACAAAGAACTAAAGCAACGTGTTCAAGAAAATCACAGCAAGTAAATGAGAGAGTTTAAATCCAAAGTGATTTACCTAATGCTTGAACCATTTTATGTTGCATCTCAATAAAAATGCCAACATAATAGACTGATGCAATTTGGTAAATTGTGAAATGTAAATAGGTACAGTAAATGTAAATAGGTATGCAGGAAAATTTCCTTTTCTAAATTGACCCATTCTTCCAAAGTACCCGGATGGCAAAGGTTTTGATGTTTTATACTATTAAAACATGCATAATAGTAAGGATTTTAAGTATTTCGTCTTTTAGAAAGCATACATAGAATTCATTATGACTAGGCACAGTAGGTGCAAATCCCTGGACTCTATGATGCAAGCGAGATGTGGTATTTTCTTTCGTTGAAACCATTCAATCCCATATTGAGTCTTAAGACTATTTCTTTTCTAAATGTACCAAATTTTAAAAGTGAATTAAAGCTCATTTTTATCAAATGACTTTACTTAATGTTTTCTTTTCTGTTCTTTTCTGTTCTGCCTTTCAACAATTTTCTGGTGACTGAGTATAATGTTACATCTTCATGCTCCAAAGTATAAAGTGATAATATTGTAAAGAAGAC
Source organism: Cryptotis parvus (assembly GCA_021461705.1). Lineage (NCBI taxonomy): Eukaryota > Metazoa > Chordata > Mammalia > Eulipotyphla > Soricidae > Cryptotis > Cryptotis parvus. The sequence continues at coordinate 9,720 of JAJIBD010021839.1, read as the reverse complement.
TGCTACTGCAGTTCCACCAGGAAAAAGTCCATGAAGTCCATCATCTCTCACGGAAACAGAATATGCCTGTAGGGAAATTCTGACAGTTCAATACGAGCATGCTGACGCTCAGACTAATTGGAAAGTCCTATCAATTCCTCTTCGTGAAGAACACCGCTAAGAGTTTATAGCTCTCACAGCTCTTCTGCATATCATGGTGTGAATTTTATAACGAATCTTAAATTTCTTTTTCCTTGTCACAGTAGCATACGCAGCAAAACCATACCTGGTCTCCTGGGGAAGAAAGATATTCTGCAATATGGATATGTATTTTAAAATTAACCAAGCTTGGTGGGCGATATAGCACAACAGTTAAACTGTGTTGCACACAGTTGACTCCTGGGTGTAACCCCCAAATAATAACTATAAAAAAATCTTTTAAAAAAGGTTTATATTAGTTTTAGCAACTGCTAAAATGCAAAGTAGTATGTGTAATTAAGCATTTTAAACTGTTAACTAGAGGGCCAGAGAGATAGTACAGCGGGTAGGGAGTATGCTGTGAACACCAAAGCTCTGGGTTTGATAGCTTGGACTGCATATGCCAGAGATCCAGCAAGTTTGATTCTCTGAGCAAAAGCCAGGAATAAACTCTGAGGACCAGCAGATGTGGCTCAAAAAGAAAAAGAGAAGCGAATCACTGGAAACTATGACAAGTCTGCAATTACCTCAAAAATATATAAAATGAGAGAATATATTAGAAATGGCTGAAATGAACCTGCCTCAATTGCGTCAGCAGGTCTGGTGTCCTGAAGAAATCACCTAAACATACCATCATAAAATTCTTATACAGGATCAAATACTTGAATCCCTCCTTTCAATTTGCATTTGTTTTCTAAATATTAAGAGAAGAATTAGAAAAATTTCAAACATTACAGCAGAGCTAAAATATAAATCACCACACACATACACACTTAGATAATCAATGATAAATTATTGGCAATATTAAGTGATACTTAAATGAACACTTAAAAAGTTTACATTTGTTGGGGCCGGAGCGATAGTCCAGTGGGTAGGGCGTTTGCCTTGCACATGGCCGCCATGCTGGCCTGGGTTCAATCCCGGCATCCCATATGGTCCCCCGAGCACCGCCAGGAGTAATTCCTAAGTGCAGAGCCAGGAGAAACCCCTGAGCATCGCCGGGTGTGACCCAAAAAGCAAGTTTAAATTTGTTTTAAAGGCAAAATGCAATTAGGAAAACTGCAAAAATTCTGAACCCAATCCCCTTGGTTTAGCCTTCCTTGATTTTTCTATTTGTCCATTACTATTTGCCCAAAACAGAAGATTCTCATTTAATTATGGTACATGAAGGAATCAACACCCTATCTTTTATTATTTCATATTCTTGCACGTCAACTCCATATATTCAACTAACCCAGGTGGGAATGACTTTTACTCCAGTTCATTTTTTTCTACAGGTTTAAGAGCATACAGAAGACCTCCATGTGGCTGGTCCAAAAGCTTCCCAAATGACCAAGTCCCAATTAGACTCATTCACTCACTTCAAACAGCTTTCCCTACTGCACAAGTCAGAGGACAAATTTTCTTTTTCTGCACCCCAGTCTGCAAATCTGATTGCTTTTGCCTTCTGAGTTAGACCAAATCTACCCCTGTTCATCTCCCACCCCATTCTATCCGCTATTGCATGTGGGAGGCTGAGGGAAGGCTAGATACAGAAAAGACTCCACGACAAGATTATCTTTCATTTTAGGAGGGAAATTAGTTTTAGTTTAACAACTAGGCTTAAAAGGGCTTAGAGAGATAGTACAGCAGGAAGAGCACTTGCCTTACACGTGGCAGAAACAGGTTCAATCTCTGGCATCCCATAGGGTCCCCCAAGCACCACCAGGAGTAATTCCTGGGCACAGAGCTAGGAGTAAACCCTGAGCATCTATCTCTGGGTGTAGCCCCAGAATCAAGACAACAAAATATTCCTTTAAAAATCAATACTGGTGGATTGTAGGGAAACTCAGGCCTTCATATTATACATTGCACTATAATAAACTCATTATTATTTTACTTCTCAATTTCCCCCTTAAAATGAAAATGTATCTATGCCTCCCATATCAATAATCTATCTCCAAATACTATTATTCTTTAATTGAATAGCTAGCTATAGAAGTTCCCTTAGTAAATAAAACCAAATCCTAAGACATCTCTATTGCTACTTCAAAATCTTAAGTTCACACTTGCCTTAGTTTCCCTCATAGCCCTGGTTCACGTCTCAGCTATCTGGGAACAAGATTTAGCCTTCTTGATTAACCACAGCCATCCCATTCAATGTACAGATATCATCATTATGGGTGTTCCTGACTTAGCAATTAAACTAATTTCCAAGTTCAAAAAACAAAATCTTGACATGCAAAACTTACAGCTTTGTGGTAAAGAAACTGCTTCAGTGTTTTCTATTAAATATATCCTCTTTTATTTTCTTTAAAGTTTATATTCGTGCAGAAAAGTCTCCATGAAGTCATAAAAATTGTTTTCTATAGGAATGATCCCTAATCACAAAATCAGCCCAGATTACAGCCAGGAGCAGCCCATACACCCCCTGCACGCCCAGGAATAAGACAGTTGAAGATGTCACCGCATTTTGCAGCCACAAGGCCTCGGTTTGATGCCCTGCACTACATGGTCCCTAATGCACAAAGTCAGGATTGTCCAAATCAGGATGTGGCCCACATTAAACCAAAGAAAAGTCTCTTCCAGTATTCATGTAGAAAATCTATAGATTGAGACAAAATACTTATGCTATATGCTTAGTAAGTTTATAAGTGTGCCAAAACAAAACAGCCAAGGTCATTTTGTTTCATCAAACAATCATGCTAGGAGTCTCAGACTTAAAAAAAAAAATTAGAGGCCTCCCTGGGGTATGCGGCTGGCGGCGGCGGCCTGGGGTCGTGGTACAGCCCCAGGTCTCGGCAGAAGGTGGAACTACAATCCCCCAGAAGTCCGAGCGGAACCGGAAGTAAACGGTCATTTTGAACTCTCACACCGGCCTGACTCCACCTCAGGTAACCTCCCTGGTGTGTGCGGCTGGCCGGGCGGGCGCCTGGGGTCGTGGTAGAGCCCCAGGTCTCAGCAGAAGGTGGAACTACAACCCCCAGAAGTCCGAGCGGAACCGGAAGTAAACGGTCATTTTGAACTCTCACACCGGCCTGACTCCGCCTCAGGTAACCTCACTGGGGTGTGCAGCTGGTCAGGCATGGCGGCCGCCTCACTGCCGCTTATTAATAGAAAAAACTAGGAAATTCAACACCAAGGGAAGGTAATACCCTCAAGAAAAAAGAAACAGTACACCAGAGGAATCTATCCTGAACACCACAACACCATGGGGGAAACAACGCAGATCCCCAGCTCGAAGAACAGATGAAGGAATCGACCCTGAAGACTCAAAAAGAATACAGATGTGCATGATCTCTCTGACAATGAATTTAGAGAAGAAATTGGTAGGATGTTTAAGGAGCTCAACGAAAAAAATGGAGCAGATGTCCAATAAAATACAGGAGAACATAAACGAAGCAGTTGAAAGGGCAGTCAATAAACTACGGGAGGAAAATGAGAGCAGAAATGAGAACCATGCAAATAGAAATATCATCGCTTAAAAACTCAGTAGACGAAATGAAAAACACAATGGGGGTTCTCAACAATAGGATGACAGCAGCGGAAGAGAGAATCAGTGAGACTGAAGATGAGCTGCAGAAAGCACTCAGAGATCTACATAAGATGGAAAAAGACAGGAAAATGGATCAGCAATGGAACAGAGAACAATGGGATGAAGCCAGGCGGAACAACATAAGAATCATTGGAGTCCCAGAGGGACAGGAAAGTAACCCCAAGGAAATTAAAACAGTTAAAAACATCCTGGCTGAAAAGTTCCCCGAGTTAAAGGATGACGGCATCCAGATCCAAGAAGCCCGACGCATACCAGCAAGAAGAGGCCCCAATAGAAAGACCCCAAGACACATCCTAGTCAAAGTAATGGGTGCCGTAGACAGAGACATAATTCTTCAGGCAGCAAGATCAAAGAAGGAAACTGTATACAAAGGAGCATCCATTCGACTTTCAGCAGACTTCTCAGAAGACACCCTCCAAGCCCGAAGGCAGTGGTGGGATATAGTAAAAAAACTTAATGAAATGAATGCCTCAGCAAGAATTCTTTATCCGGCTAAACTCTCACTCAGATTTGAAGGACAGATATACAACTTCTTGGATAAACAACAGCTTAGGAACTTTGTAAAATCAAAACCAACCTTAAAAGAAGGACTGAAAGATCTACTCTAGGACAAGACATAACCCAAAAGAACAACCAACCTATACAGAAAGATGGCACAAAATCCCATGACAATAATCTCTCTCAATGTCAATGGTCTAAATGCACCAGTTAAGAGACACAGAGTGGCAAAATGGATCAAAAAATTGAATCCGACATTCTGCTGCCTTCAAGAAACACACCTGAACAATCAAAGCAAAGACAGGCTCAAAATAAAAGGCTGGAAAACAATCCTTCACTCAAACAACCCATCCAAAAAGGCTAAAAAACTGTGGTTCATCTACACTATGGAATACTATGCTGCTGTCAGAAAAGATGAAATTATGAAATTTACCTGCAAATGGATGGACATGGAGACTATCATGCTGAGTGAAGTTAGTCAGAAGGAAAAGGACAGATATAGAATGACTGCATTCAGTAATGACATAAATAGATACCAGTGTTTTACTAAATGTGGGAATTGGCAATGGCAGATTAAAACTCACCATTGAATATACACAAAGAGACTTAAGTTATAAACTCTATCTGCAGGGCTAGCTACAATGTGTAAAAGAAGAGGGAGAGAGATGCAGAGACAGAGACACAGAGAGAGAAAGAGAGGAAACTGGGGTACCTGCTATTAAGGCAGCATGGGGGGGTGGCGGGAGGGGGTGGGGTACATTGGTGGTGGAAATGGGGGCACTGGTGGAGGGATGGTTGCTGGAATACTGTATTACCAAGAACCAATTATGATCACCTTTGTAATTGTATGTTTCACTGTGGTATAATAAACAAATTTAAAAAAATTAGAGAAATCAACAAAGGAGCTCTCAAATTTTCAGTGAAATCTGCTTTATTGCCTCTAACTACGTCTTTCTCAAGTTAGTGCTATGCCAGCCATGACTTAAACAACGTAGGCATGCACAAGGTAGTACAAATCTAGACAATAATGGTCAAGGCTTGGGCATTGGAAATACAGTGTCAGAGTGCTCAGTGACCATAACCCAAATAGATCATTTGACAACATACTATCATCAGGGACGAGAGATAGCCTAGAACAATTCAAAAGAGGAAATACTGAAAGGACAGAGAAATGAGTCTAAGAAAGACAGATAAGTAATCTAAGAGTGCTGAGTTACAGAAGGGCCTAGAATCAGCGTGCCCCAAAGCAGAGCATGGTGTGGCAGTATTTTAACTGGAATACTGGCTGAGAAGGAACACAGTAGCGTTAGAGCAAGGGAGGAAGCACCCTGCACTGTAGATACAGGCAGAGTGAGCCACACAACGAACCCCAGAGGGCTAAGAGCAAGTGGCTGCATAACAGGTATGAGAATTCATGGTCCGACTGGCGGGCCCCCGGGCCCATTTCTGACTCAACAAAACCAGAGGTACAATAACTGACCCTGCTAACAACTTCCTTGGAGATCCCGACGCAGGAGCCCAGATGCTCAACACTAATGGGCCAGATCACTAGTTTCGGTCTTTGAAGCTCTGACAGCCCTGTCAAATGGGGTACAAAAAGACTACAACGAAGTGGCTTGGACAGTCAAAAGAGCAGGGGCAACATTCAGAGCAAAGTAAAAACAAGAACTGAAACACAAAGAAAATTCATTAACTTCGACCAAGCAGAATTCACAAACTCTACCAACTCTACAAATATGTCGAGTTTGACATACTTGTAGAGTACCTGCATGACAGGTACTCTCTGCAGCAACATAGATACATTAATTTTTCATCCTCAAACCAACCCACTGGAAACAGGCATGACTGTTCTCCACATTTTGCAGAGCTGAGAGTGGAGATGCTAGGTAAGTGCACAGTAAGTGCTGAAACTTGGCTTACTAGAGAAACACAAATAGTTCTCCATTTTCTGGCCATTTTTCACAATCAAAATCACACTTCACGCCAACTGCCAATTCATTTGTTCACAGTGGGATGACAAATAAAGTTAATTCCTATTTACAGGCAATACTGAAATATTAAATCTAACACAAGTAAGAAGCAGAACAAAAAATGTCATGCAATTCCACGACATTCTGGATGGAAATGGAGAGTATCATTTTAAATAAAGTTGAATCCGAAGGACAAACACTGGAACTCACTAATATGTGGTGTACAGAGAAGGCAATCAAAGGCACAGACAATATCAATTAACCTTGGCTACTGGATTACAGACCTGAAAATACCAAAGGGAAAAAAAAACAGAAAAAAGCAAACGCCACCACAACCCAGGAGGTGAAAGTAACAGAGAAGCAGAGGTAGAGTTTGTTTGGGGAACATCAATAGTGGTAAAGTAACAGTACCTGTCAATCAAAAAAGAATGGGGGAAGATTGGACAGGAGGCGACACAGGACAGCAATGGAGGAACGTGGATGTGCAGTAACTTTGTATATCAACACTACAAAAAACACTATCATGACCATATCACCTAAACCACAGTAAATAAGGGGGCAGATTAGCTGCTCTCTGAAGCCCAGACGCTTTTACTTACAGAACTGCTTTTTTTCTAGTTTGCGGGCAATAGAAAATGCAAAGAAAACTAATTGCTCACTTTCGATCCCCTAATTTTGCAAGAATGTCAAGTCGGTTCCTGAGCCCCTTAGACTTACAAAGAGCAGAGACTTCAGTTTGGGAGTGAGCAGCAAACTGGGGGAGCTGGGAAGGCAGGCAGACAGACGCACGCACTGACTGGGACTCTCCGCAGACAACAGAAACGTTATGTACTAGAAGCTAGATGCTCCCAGGGCTCAATGCAGCGGCAGTCCCAGAAGCAACCTAAGTGCCCTGGATGAGTGGACAGGCTCAGCTATCAGAGCGACGGATATTAGCAAAAAAAGGGACAGGGCTGCGGGACGAGCGAGAAGGGAAAGGTGCCAGGGCAGACAAGTCTGTGAGTGCTCCAAGGACTTAACAACTGATGAACTGACCATACAGGGAAACAAGAAAAAAGAAAAAGAAGACACACGGTGGGCACCGAACACAAGTACTGGAATTTTCAAGCAGCTGTCAAAGGTCTGAGAGAGGGTACAAAGGCGCAATTTCCACTTTTTACTCTCAACTTGTTGATGGCACCCAAGCTGCGCCTACAGCGGGGGCTTCGGCGCGCCGCCACAGTGGATTCGGCCCGCAGCGGACAGACTGACCGCTCCGGGCTGGCTCCAGCACACGCCGCGGACTCCCGGAGCCCCGAAACTCCGGGGGCGGCCGGGCCCGGCGCGGGAGGGACAGCACAGGCGCCACTTTCCCCAGCTCGGGCGCCTGGGCCTGACCGGCGGGGGCGGCGCGAGCGGCCACACGCGTCCCGGAGCCACCGCAGCCGTGGCGCCGCAGCCAGCCAGCTCGCACCCGACCCCCCGGCCGCCCTCAGTTCCCCGTGCACCCCGGCGGCTAGCGATCCCCCAATCCGCCTCGCTTCCCTACGACGACTCGGCCGAGTTCGTGAATTACCTGCAGCTCCACCGCGCCGCCATTACACCGGAAACACGTCACTTCCCCTTCCCGGCCCGGGCAGTAAGACTAAGACAAAACGTGAATGCTAGAATTCTGCTGCTATATTGACTTGATTACATTATCTTATTACCTTTTTGTGGAAGAACATTTTAAAGACTATTTAGAGCAATCGATCCGGCTGCACTTTTCTTCTCTGCGAGACTACGATAAAAAGCGAAATAGAGCAAAAACTACAACGGCCAGCATGCACCGGCAGCGAGGGAGGAAGCGCTGTGCCTTTGTGGGTTAGCCCGAACCAGTCGCATGGCATGACGGGAATTGTAGTTCTGTATAGGTGCCAGTGCGTGCATGAGTGCGGAAGAGGCACGGGATCTAGGGTTTGGGAAATTTTAAGCTACTATTTCTCTGCAGGTGGAAAAATATTAACTTTAATAATAACTTTTTTGTGGAATAGAAATGCAGATGCAGTCTTGTGTGGAAAAAACAACAGAAAATTGACCACGGACCTAGATAAGCAAAAACATTAACGATATGATGTGAGGTGTGTAATTCAAGCCCTAATACAGAAGAGAGTAATGGATTGTTGGGTAGTGAGGAGAAACTTATTGTGTGGAAAGGATAATGGCCATATTTTCGGTTAAGGAACCACCTGGCTGGGCATTATGAGAATCAGAAGATTGCTTGACCCACCTGGAAATATCTTTACTGAAATAAAAAGGTGAGAAATTGAAGCATTTATTTAAAATTTGCTTCTCAAAGTAACAAAACACATGAATTCAGTTTAGTGTGGGAGAAGGTGGTATTTTATTTTCCTAAGACACTGTACCTTGTATGTTTCCCAAACGCTAATTCATTACAATTTGGATTTGGTCCCTTCCTATGGCCAAAAGAGTATGATAATAAGAAGTTAGAGAAATAAAACAGTGGGCAGGATGCTTTCCTTGCACGTGTCTGACCTGCACTCGGTGCCGAGGCACAGTTTTGGTCCCTGAAACTCCCCCAAGAATAGGTCTTAGCAGTTAGAGGTAAGTCCTGAGCATCGGTCTGTTGTGGCCTCTGCCTCTCCAAAACAGTATATGTATTCACTTGATCACTTGACATCCCGTTATTCATCTATTTCCTCAGAGTGGGCACCAATAGCATTTCCCTTTGAACCCTATGACGATGCCAGAGTAGCCCAGTGGCATCTGATTGCCTCAGGAATACGAAGAGCCTCAAACCATTCGTTCAGGGTCTTGACAAAGAAGTCTAACCATCTTTTGTAGGTGGGCAGCCACGTGATCTTTTGACGTCCGTGGGATCCAGTTGGTAGTAGCTCTAGTACAGAGGTCAACTCCAAGTTGCATTGCATGTCCAGCCCATCTGATTTTCGATGCCTTGGCAAAGCGAGACAGCGTCCCTGACTCTGGATCATCTACAGAGGTCGGAACTCCAGATTCCTTCTTTCACTTGAGTGAGGCGTGATATTCCAAGCATAGCTCTTTTGATTCCTCTTTGGGAGACCTGAATAGCATTCTCATCCCTGCTTTCATAGGGCCCAGGTCTCTGAGGCGTATGTTAATGCAGGGAGAGCAATGGAGTCAAAGAGATTTGCCCGGAGCCGGAGGTTCTTTGTCCTTTAGCTATTTCTTTGATGCTCTTGAAGATGTTCCATGCCGCTCTCTTCCTCCTGTGCAGCTCAGGCTTTGGGTCATTCATCATGTTGAAGCTTAACCTAGGTACACATAACTGCTGCATTCAGAGATGTCTGTTCCATTGAGAGTGAATGGGGCCTCTGGAACTAGTTCATTTTTCATGAACATTATTTTGTTGAGATTCAGCTTTAGACCTATCTTTCCATATTCTCGTTTGAAGTGAGCCAACATTTGTGCCGCTTGGCTAATGTTTGGTGTTTGATGTCATCAGCGAAATGTAGGTGGTGTAGTTGCCAACCGTCTATCTTCACTCCCATCCTTCCTATTCTAATTGTCACATGATGTTCT